>JAHKKF010509662.1:0-10252 GCA_019740295.1 Labeo calbasu
TAGTTGCTTATTAGCATGCATATTACTCGAATATTAGCCATTTATTAGTACTAATTAAGCACATATTAATGCCTTATTCTACATGACCTTCTTCTACATCCCTAATCCTACCCAGTACCTAAACTTAACAACTATCTTACTGACTATTAATAATCAACAAATTAGGAATTTATTAAGGAACAAGTCGTAGTTAATAGTGAATAAGTGCACCTTATTCTAAAGTGTTACCAAATGTTTTTTAGTTGGTCTTAAAAAGGTCTTTAAAAAGTCTTAAATTTACCCTCATAAAACCTGCAGAAACCCTGACTTATTACTGTTGTTGCTGGATGTGAGAAGGCTCTACTGATAATGATTCAGTGCCATTAAGATCACATTGACTACATACAATACAGTTCAGCATGTTTCTAAAATGTTTGCGTTTCAAGGCTGATTGTCGGTAACAGCCATTTTAGCCCTGCTGAAAAAAACAATAGAAACCATCACAGTATTTTCAACGGTTTCACTGATTATAATGGGAATTGTACTGGTTTTAATGGAAACTCTAATGGTGCCTGTTGGTCTTTACTGGTAATTGGTCGCCTTCTATTGGTGGTTTGTTAAAACCACTAAATCCCAATGGAACATGTCCCAAAACACACTACAAGAAACCATTTTTTAATAGTTAAAAGTTGATGGTTTGTAGTGGTATTTGTAGTGGAAACCATTAGAATTTCTGTGATGATTTGTATTGTTTTTTTTGGTTTTATTTAGGAAGGAGGATAGTTTGTAATTTTGTCTTAGTGACTTAGAAGTCCTCTTCACTATTCTTAACTTTTCACAGATTTAGGGGCTAGTTTTAGCACTAAAACGTTTTGTAAAATACTCTTAGAGCAAACATTTAGATGTCCTAAATTTAGAATTGACACGCCCATTATTTTTACAATTCTTTTCCTAAATCATCAGTTATGAGCTATTTTTAGCCTTGAGATGTTTTGTGAATACGCTGCAACGTGATCTCATGATAATTCGTATGTATTTTACGTATGTATATGGTTCCACAAAACGTACATTTGCTTACGTTTTAACAGGCAGTAACGTACAATACTAACGTATTTTCTGCATTTAAATGTACAAAACTGAGGTACTGAGGACACCTAAAAAACAAATCCATATGAATATTGAAATCGCTGCATTAATTTCATTACTATTGTTATTATTGTTGTCATACCAATGGCCTTATGTTTTCAGTTGCATTTTTAAATAGTTTAATAGTTTATTTAATATGAAATTATAAAATTTCATTTTGTTCTGTGTGATTTCTGCTGCTAGTTCGTTTCCAAGGATAGGTATACATAATGTTAAACAAGACTACACTTTAAACCCTTAAAATAAATAACATTTCTGCAATCGTTTAACCATCCATGTAATATTTACTTAGTTTGCTGTGGTGGGACACAAAAGACGTTTTCTCCGACATGCTGTGACTAACAATAGAACCGTAAAACACACCGAACACGCATCATAATTACAAAATGAAACAATTTTATTTGTGCGCTATAATCCAGATCTTCAGAATCCATACGATTGCAAGGAAAAGACCCAAAATCAAGACTTTATCCGGCGATCTTCATCTCCATCCGAGCAGTGAGTCCAGTAGCAACAGCAAATAAACCCGCGCTGAAGTGCATTTTACAAAAACTATTTTTTACAAACTATTTAAATTTTGCTCTGCACCTCAAACAAACCTACTGTATTCCGTCAGAGAGGACTGCGGCTGCAACGCATCGTCATTTGGATTACTTTTGGTACTGCTGTACGTTTTCGCAATAAATAAATTAATGTGATTGCACTTTTCTGTCTGCCATTTTTTGTACAGAGAGAGTTATGATTAACGTTAGGTTTAGAGGTAGGAGTGAGGTTAGTGACTATACAAATATTTTAATGCTGTATTGTTACTAAAATAGTAATTTCCCTGCATATTTTGGTCAGTTACGTTTTGTATCTTTTTATATTCGCTATAAAATGGGTAGGTTTAGGTTTGGGGGTAGGTTAAGAGGGCTAAAAATCTAAATCGCTTAATAAAATGACAGAAAGGCATTGATAAGAATGAAATAAAAGATACGTAAATATTTTACGTTTTTTAACTAAAATTACGTAGCGATTTGTACATTTTAAACGTTGAAATACGTCTAAATTGTATGTTTTAGCATCAATAAAAACGTACAAAAATGTACGTTTTGTGCCTCCAAACGTTACGTATAACTACCTACGTATAGTGCAGAGCAGCAGTCTGGATTCCAGTCACTATTTCATATTCATCCCGTTGTTCAACTGGAGAAACAGGCATATTTATAAATGAAAACAGTTTTATTTTGAATTTGGCTATATTAAAATACAGCATGTGAGTCGTGAAAGTGCTGCTTTCCATTGAAAGTAGTTGGCAAGTAGTTGGCCTCATTTCAGAAAACCTGGTGACCCTCCACAGTGCCCAGGTCTTATTGAAACATACCTGGGCTGCCACTAACACAATGATCACCCTACTTAATGACTATGGACCAACTGCCCCTCTGTATAGCCTGACCATGACTACAACAGCTCAACAAGGGGTAAAAACTGCTTTCAAGCCCGTCTAAGTCATCTTGAGCCAATTATTGATTTGTATCTTTATTTCAAATACAGAAGTTAATATAATGGTTCTACACTGTTTATTATAAAACCCTGACATACAGTAAGAAATATCAGTTTAAATGTTGAATACATATTAGTTCACATTAATGCATGTACTATAATAGAATATGTGTACTCTGGCATACATTTTGATCATAAATGAATGGGTTATCGTCATATATTCATGCATGCTTAGGTCATGTGTACATGCCATAGCAAAGCAATCATCACACGCTTTTTTTTTCCCTTGGTAGAATGGTGGATCGTTACATTTCACAAAGCTCTACTGCTTTTCATCCTTTATACTTTGCATGGTAGATGTTTCATTTTCTGGAGTGCTCATTACCCTTTTGAGCGAAAAGAATCTCTTTTCCGCGGTGGAGGGTCAAGGCATTTTGAAGAGAAGCCAAGCTGTGTGTTTTTCACGGCTGTTGATTCATGCACTGAGTATGAGAGATGTCTGAGGAGGTGCCACCTTAAGACTCAATATCAGTAACCACACTGTAGTGGTCATATGACTCACAACTTCCTCACCAGACAGAGATTCAGCTCAGCTCCTTTGAAGAACATTAGGATCTAGGTATGATCTGAAGAGACAAGCTTCCCACAAAAACACACGCAAACAAGCCTCCTACACTACCTTATGGTTTTGAGATCCAACATTCAATGCACCTTCTCTGTGATAAGTGAGAGAGGAGGCTTTATTTGATATGCTTCTGAAGCTTAAAACCCACTAGAGGTCCAAGACGTCTATTCATTCCAGCTTTTACTTGAGTAGAATATAGGGGAGAAGAAAATACCAGAATTAGTTAACAAATGTGTCAAACCTTTTCAGCTACGCGATCCTTCTATCGTAGACTAGAGTCGCTTTTGTTCTGCAGGTTGACATTGACGGGTCAGGCCTGCTTTTCTGCCGAGCTGAAGCTCATCAGAATTTCACTCTGTTGGAAAGGTCAGATGAGCTGTTCGTCAGACGTTAACAGCCTTGACAGCAAAATGACCAGGATGTGACAAGGTGGCATAAAATCCATTTGAACTCTGAACTTCTCTCCTGCAACTTTGTGACAAACCAAGAAATAGTTTACTGATCATCAGTTCATCTTTACATGCCCTCCATGTCATTAAAACCCCTTATTAGTTGTTAAATTCTAATATTATGTTAATATTCATTAGGGTCTCCCAAATATCATTCATACTTGGGTTCATTTGAAAAATGTCACCTTTAGAAGCAGAAGACTAAGATTAACATCAATGACACCGAATGTCATCGGTTCATTCAAGTTGCGTGACTAATTAGGATTTAATACTTAGTGTATTTTTGTCTCTTTTTTTTGGAGCTTGGTGCTACCAATTCATAATTCTACATTTCTTGACATGCTACTTCTTTTAACAGACTTCACAATGATGGGAGACTATTAGATATCTACCAGCGGCTCCACAGCACTGAGGGAGCATTCTTTGTTCCACATGACATGGAGGTCTCCAACCAGGAGCTTAATTACATTGTAAAGAAGGCAGAGCAATGGAGAGGCTTCAACGGAGAGAGACGCAAGGTGAGCCTGAGGAAGTTCTAACCTGTTTTATAGTGGTAACAACCAGCGCTGAACGCTGGTCGAGAGAGAATATTTTCTTGCGTCACGGCGATCCAGCTGCCATGGGCTGCATTTCCACACAACGGTTGACTGTTGCAAAGCTCTACTCAAGTCCCAGGCGCTTAATTGGATTAATGGTTGTTTTAAAGGAGATGGGCAAAATGGTAGTTGATACTAATCCATCAGATTGCCTCTGCAAAAGATTTCTGTCTGTCTGATGGCTCATAGATGCCCGCTAGCATCTGTGAGTAAGAAAGCCTTTGTGATGGTTTTCAGAAATGGACTGTCACGTTGAACTGTTCACTGAGCTTTCTAATATGCATTATAATTAACATAAAATGGAATCAAAGGATATAACATTATTATTTCAAATCATTCTGTTTTCTTTAGTTACATTTATGAATGCCAAAAATTTGTCACAGAGGTTTTTAGCTAGTCTAATTAGTTGGGGCTAATTATCCAAAAAGGAATTCGGCTTGATTAATCCACGGAAATCAATTTCCAGCAATATTTCATTAAGAAAAAAGACCGCTCAATCAACAGTGGCACGCATGAGGACACACACTCGCACACACTGAGTTCACAACATGGGTGGCAACTCCTCTTTTAGAGCTCTTGATGAAGAAATGTTATTGGCTGTCAAACAAGTCATTAAAAAGGAATTCTCCGATTCCTAGCTCAATCGTAGACCTTTGCAAATCCTGTTATTTTTGCAGCCCTTTGCAATGACTCTGTTTATGTTTTAGATTCAAAAAGTACTGCTACAGCTGTGGAAATATTAGTAATGAAGGTGCTACTAATTGGATGCAGTTGTTTAGATTGTAATTAAGCAAACAGCATCGTTTAGCCAACATACTTGCAGAATCTTTTTCAACTAGAGCGGTCTCCATCCCAGAACTGCAGTCATAACCTCCTCTCTCATATTGGCCCTAATTTGCCGTTATTGAACTGATAAAATGCTAACACATTAAACACATTTGCCAGCATGATGAAAATTTAGGGTTATTGCATTTCACAATTTTTACATTATTCAGGCTGACGATTTTTCATTTAAATAAGACGGGCTAGGCCATTATTTCATAATTATTGTGGCAATTTCTCTATGCAAAAAGGGTCACTTTCCCAACTCAGCAAAGACATATCCCTATTAAACTAATTTGCCTACATGCAAATTTTTGTCATTTTTCCCTCATTAACTATTTATCAACACAGTAGAAAAAATATATGTTGGAGGGGAGGGAGCAGCCAGACAGTGCTGAAACTAATATTTTGCAACTCTAATGATTTTTTGCATCCTTAATTAGATAGAATATGCTTGATATGATTAGGTCAGGATGTAGTAGTTTTCATTAAAAATAGATTTCAGAAACTGTATTCCAAATGTTCCCTCACAATTAAATAATGAATCCAGCACATTCCTTATTATGGACCCAATTAATATCGTGGAAAGAGGCGTGATTTTAATAACAAGAGGCCACGAGGCCTTCATTAGCAGAGAATGGGGGTGGAGAGAGCATAAAAAACATTTACAGGTACTAAATAGAGCTACAGGACGGTTGGAAACTTCAGAAAGTTTTAGCGGCTTCTATGAATGCCTGTGACCAATACCTGCACTGATCATTACGAATGCATATTGCAGTGTTGCAGAGACTGACATGCTTTGCCTTGGCCTCCGCTCATGGTTTTCAAAAGCCCTGAGGGAATCATTTTGAAATATTATCAATTTCAACTAAATATCATCATTTCAATAAATATTATTTATTATCATTAAAAAAAATCTGTTTTATGTATTGTGAGCATTTGATAGCATTTTAAAAGTCAAAATCAATGTCCTGCTATACTTTATCTTAAACTGCTTTAACTCCCATTTTTTAACATTTTTATAATTCATGAACAAAACATTTTGTAATATGGTTTGGATGTGCATTTTCCATGGTAATGCAATGTCTGATTTTAAAATGGTTTTTAAAAGATGAATTTCGAGATTTTAAGTTTTCAATTGATATATAATTTATCATGATTTCTAAAGTGTGATAGGGAAAAAGGCAATGAAGAAAGTATTTTTGTGACAAGGGTCAGAACTCCTGTTAAAATGTAGATTTTTGAGGTGCACTCTTGTCATAAATTAATCTATTAATTTTCCTACATAATTTGTTCACAAAACAGAGATTAGATTAGGATTTATTTGTAATATGGTGAAGTAAATGTAGGCGTCGCGGGTTAATAATTTAGGTTAGGTTAATGCTTGTGTATGTGTATATATATATATATATATATATATATATATATACAGGATCGTTTTAGTGGGCAACAAAAAATAATCACCAGCAGACAGACTTGGCTTTTACTCTGACACTGACTTCATTCAATATACATTTTTATCTAAAATCAGTGTTCATGTAATTTGTCATCTAGCCTTTATAAGATTATTAAAGCTGCTAATTTGCTAATTTTAAATAACTTGATTCCTTCCTGATATGAAGCACATTTTTTCTTTATAGAATAAAGAAATCATTCTGACAGTAAAACAGTTGTTGGTAAGTCATCATTAATGTTAGTTTCTTCTTCCAAGCACTAAAAAAAATAAAAAATAAAATAAAAAACAAAACAGATTTTTTACTCTTTAATTAGCTTCATATTATGGCTTGTTTTCTTCTAGGCCATGTGATCAGCATTATTACATTATTAACACAATCATAATCCAGCGGCTACTGAATAAAAATATGCATTTGCATTTTACAAACACATACAGTATGGTTGTCCACATTGTAGGTTGTGGGTCTTTTAGTGCGAAACATTTCTTTGACGTTGATTACAACCGCATAGACTTTATGTTCTGACTGCACTCCTATATAGTGTATGTCTAGCGAAGGGGCCTAAAGTCAAAGTGTGCGGATAATGAGCTCATTAATTATGTATAGGCACTGCTGCAGATGGACCTCATTAATTGCGTGCCGTCACCTTCTTGATTACTGTACCTGGAAGGGAGGTGCTAATGTCTGCCGTGCTTAAGCAGGTAACGCAAACTGTTTTGTCACCGGCTGTGTGACAGTGACAGAGGAGTCCGGCGTCGCCGTAATCTTCACCGTAATTCACCAGAACGTTACGCTAATGGCTGCTGATAGCCCTGGAGATGTTTTCGCTACTGAATCGCATCGAGATTTGCGCTCTGTCGTGCTATTTGTCTCCACATGTCTCAGTAATGTCTTTCCACGGGCTGAATTTAGGGAACACCCTAGGTGCTTTGCAAAACAACTGACAGGGGGCCCAACCTGTCGCAGGAAGGAGAACACATGCATTGAAGATCTAATGATGAGCAGACTGCCGCTCTCTTCCTGTGCGCCCCCCACCACTCATCTCTCTGTCTCTCCGTCTGTAATTATTAAGACGGAGTTACGTGGGACCTTTTCATGCTGTTGCTTTACTCCAACTCTGTGACAGCAAATTCATCAAACAACCTGCTCCAAACCTGCTCTCTCTACCGTTGCCTTTGTTAAAATGATGAAATATTGTCACCTATATGTAATATTTAAGAGTTGGAAAACCCAGATAACATTGTATTTATTCTTTAGCGTCAACTTTTATTGAAATATCACTTTCTGTATGTACATTTGATTAGGAGATTCTCACACAAACTGTCAAAAACATTTTTACAACAGTTTGGGTCATATTTATTCCCAAAGAGAAATAAAAGCATAACACATTACATTTTAAATTTACAAAGTACATGCCTACTTTAGAACCAATATTTTAATTTTATTTGTTTGTTTGTTTGTTTATTTATTGTGTAATTCATGGCAATTAGGTATAATAATAAGAGTAATAATAATAATATCTCCCTACTGTTATGCTATACCGTTGAAAAGTTCAGGGTCAGTATGAATGTTTTATTTGTATTAATATTTATTTATATTAGAATAAAGTTATGCTGCTTTTGCCATCACATAACTAAAATACATTTTAGTGTATTTCAATATAACTGTTAATTGTTGAACTGTTAAATTGTGCTGTATTTTTGATATGGCCAAAACAACTAAATGTGGCCTGGTTAAGCATAAGAGATGACTTTAAAAAAAAAAAAAAATAATCAATAACCTGTAGTGCAGTGTTACAATTTGAAAACACTGTATTACTGAATTACTACAAATTTAATTAATTAAAAATGCATTTAATAAAAATGTAAAACATCCATATGCATTAGAGTAAGAAGAATTTTGAGGATTATTTCGAGCGCTTCAGAGTCACAGTTAAATAATTCTGCATTTCTTATGAATCAAACCCAAATTAGAATCACTTGTTTTACGTTTTTAAATATATTTAGTCAGTCCCAATTTATGTCCAAATACAATTTAGGACTTTTCCCAATATTATCGGCTTTAGTTCTCACCTACAAAAGCTAGTGGACTAGTGGTCCATGACCGGCATATTCCGGAGACACTGTCAGGCAACAATGGGCCTGAAAAAGCCCTGGAAAAACACCCAAAACAGGAACATAAACACTGGAACGAAGGGGGAAGCTGTCCAGAATCTGCCCTGATATGGGAAGGGTCACAGGAAGGCACCTGCAGCCCTACCCCCTCCACTCCGCCGGCCTGTTTGCTTGCATTAGTTCTGAAAGCCGCTTCTTCAATTACAGGAGGCTATTAGTGGACAGTGCACAGAGGCTGCAGGGCCTCAGGCTACAGCGGCACAGCCACACAACAGAGCTCAATACGACATGACTGCAGAGGGGACACGCCTGCCATGCAGAAAAGGTCAACGGCTTTTGGTGGGCAGCAATGTGTGAAAGTGTTGCAGTCGCACAATGGTTTGAGAAGAAAGAGACACTAGTTTGGATTTGTGTGGAAGCCCCTCAGATTGTTCTTGGCTAATTTATTGCTTTGATGTGTTTATAAGGCCCGTGTGTTATTCAGCATCTTCAGTTCAGTCACTATTTTTTGTTCATGGTTAAGTCAGGATTCTATGATGGATGGGTAATCAGTAAAAACAGGATCTTAGCAAGTGAGCAAGAGTTAGTTCGCTCACACGCTCTGAAAACATGGCAGCACTATGATTGTTTTTATACAGCGCTTGTTTTCCACATACCAGGCTGGACGTTGGTTGTATCAGAGATGGACGTTTCTTTTAATTTTATCCGAGCATATTGCACACGGTCAGCTGTCAAAACAATTGCAGCTGGGAGTTTGAAATTGAGTCCACATGTTTAAACTCATATAGATCCTGTAATCTCTCTCTCTCTCTGTCTCTCTCTCTCTCTCTAGTTCACTCATAATGTAAAACAGAAGGAACAAATTGGATGGTCAGTAAGTCAGTGAACATTGTTTAAAGATGCAGCACAACAGGGATTTGTGAGAATACCAGGTTTTTAATATCATTTTTTCCTTCTGTGACCAAACAAAATGAAATTGTTTTCAGGCAACAGCTTCAACTACTGATTGTATCTCTCATGCAACAGAGACTGAAAACAGGAGTAGTGTATTGCTAAAACACAACAGTGAAATAGGCATATACTGTACGTGTGTATGTCTATATATATACAGTACTGTGCAAAAGTCTTAGGCCACTAGTATTTTAATCAGCTAAAAAATGGTTTAAAGTCAGTTAAAGTCGATCTTTTGCTGTAGTGTGTCAGTAGGAAATATCAGTTTACATTTCTAAACATTCAAATTTGCCATTAATTATAATAATCCAGTGAGATTTTTGTATGGAGCACAGGCTGTTGTCAGACTCCTTGTGCAAACAGGGATCTGATCTCTCCATCATTCAATCCAGTCTGTCTTAAGAAACAGAAAAAAACGGAGACAGACTAAATCCAGAAGAACTGTGGCAACATCTCCAAGATGCTTTAAGAGTCCTATACCTACAAAGCTACAGTACTGTTAAAATTTGTAGGCAGTTAGGCACATAAAATGAGGATGCTGTCAAAAACAATGTCATAAATAGATTTTCTTTATCAAAGAACTTCTATTAACTAAAATAAATAAGCATTTGATGTGACCATCCTTTGCGTTTAA
>JAHKKF010509663.1:0-20063 GCA_019740295.1 Labeo calbasu
CCTCTACAAGTTTTCTCAAAAAAGAATGGGAGCAAGAACTAGGAGTGGAAATTTCTGAGGAAATGTGGCAGATGAGTTTAAAGGACATTAACGAACACGCTATCAGTTCTAGACACTGCCTTATTCAGTTTAAAGTCATTCACAGATTACATTATTCAAAAAAGAAATTACATAGAATTTTCAAAAATGTCTCACCTCTCTGTGACAAATGTAATTCAGTAGTTGCTGATTTGTCTCATAGTTTTATTTTTTGCTCCAAGATACAAAATTATTGGAATGGAATTTTTGATGTCCTTTCAGAGATTTTTAGGGTGCAATTGCAGCCGGATCCGGCACTTTTTATTTTGGGATTTTCAGAAAGCACGCATTCATTATCAGGAGCACAACACAAACTGCTTGCATATAGTTTAATTACAGCCAAGAAGCTAATACTTTTGTTCTGGAAGAAAAAGGAGGCTCCTACATGTAAGCTATGGCTTGGAGAGATGATTTCTACTTTACATTTGGAGCGAATTAGGTACTGTCTAAAGGGCAAATTTGAGAAGTTTGTCAAAATTTGGCACCCTTTTCTCTGTTATCTTGATGGAAAACCTGCGGACTAATGCATAATTTGTTAATGTCATGTTTTAACATTTCTTCATCATACATTGCAAACCAATGTAAACAGGTATTGTAAGGAATGGTTTGTGAGGTGGGGTTTTGTTTATTTTGTTTTCTTTCATTTTCCTGTCTTTCTTTTCTAATTTTGATTGTATTCTTTGCACATGTATAGAAACAATGTATTTGAGATTGTAAATCCATCTTTAAAATCTTTATCTTTTAATAAAACTTATTTGACAAAAAAGAAGATTAATTTACTGAATTTGTCACTTGGATACATTTCTTCTGATACATTTCATCTTCTATTGTTAACTGTTCTCCCAGTTTAAACATACACATGACACATCTCTACAGCAGTTATGTGTTTCCTTGTTAAGACAGAAAGCTGTAGTTTTGAATAAGTTTCTGGAGCCTGTATTATGATGTCATATGACAGGCTCCAACGTTTGGAGTTGCCTAAGAGTGACTTAGAAATGTGTGTTAGATTCATTTACTGAGTTTGTCACTTTAATACGTTTCTTCTGATACATTTCTTCCATTTTAACTTCTGTTACCCGTTGTCCCACTTTAAACATACACATGAAATATCTCTGAAGTAGTTATTTGTTTCCATGTTAAGAGTTTTGAATAAGCTTTCTGAAAGGAATTGTTCGGAAGAACTACACTAAATCTTCCAATCAATGCATTTTTTATTTTAAAAAAGTAAATAAAAGATTCAAACCGCATCTTTTGTACTGTATTCACTAAGCATGACAATTAAATTGTGACTAACATGCATTTCACTAACAGTTACTACTAAATGATGCACACACTTTCTACAGTATTTGTACTTGCTGATTGAAGTCTATTTGTACGCATTTTCAGCCTAATGTAGGAATCTGGTGATTTCTCTGCAGCAGGTCAGATATTTTTCCCTCAGGTCAGTAATTCTTGTCAGGGTATCTTTGAGCATTTGCCATTGTCTGTTATTCAAGTTAATTTGTGGTTGGGTAACCACTACTGCTCTGTCAAGGTCATACTGATCAACTTCCAGTTGCGTAAGCTGGACTCCATATCTTGCCAGCATGGCCTCCAGGTCTTCATTGTACGGGTCTTGCCTGAAAACGTTGTTAATGGCTGTGGTGTCCTGTTGATGGTTGGCAACCATACCTTCCATCCATATCTGGTTAGGTGTACGGTTTGATTCTGTACGTAGCCTGTGATTATTCCATGCTGCTCTGAAGGTGTCTAGTCTTTCCTGAATGACTGGCAAGTAAACTTGCTGTAGAGAACATCTGTGTACATCATTGTCGGGATCCAGAATTTGCTGTTCCTCGAAGGTATAAAACAGATGGTAGAAGTACTGAATCGCCTGTGTAAAGACATCTCTCCAGAGCCTTTCGATACGTTGATTGTGTACTGATCGTCCTGTGATATGACTCCTCCGTTCATTCCCATAAATCAAATTCATGAGCAGAGCAACCTGAGTGTTTTCACCACCACTGTCGGACCTTACTCTAGATGGAAGTCCATACTGGAATGTTGCTCCAACAAAACTAGCCAACACTGTCAAAGCAGTGTTGTCAAGGTTTGCTCGCAAGTAAGTGATGACTCGTGAGTGTCCATCGATCCCTCCATGTGTCACTATGCCCCATCTGTGGAGATAAAATTAAATGGGATTCAGTTTAGCTAAAATTTACCATAAACACCCTGTCTTGAACATCAATGTTTTCACATTTTGTAATAGTTCTACATGAGTTCTCTGTATGATTTTGAGATTCATCTTTTGAAAATCTTCATTTGTGCAGAAAATCCTGGAATATTAATGAATGGGCAGGACATGAAGAGCAGTGGGAAACTGAACGGCTCAACTGCTCAAGACAAGGAACTCATAAGCAACTCACCAAAATAAAAAAAAAAACATTCAATCATTTAGGTAACAACACACCGTATTTAAAAAAATCAAGCATATGTAAACTTTTGAATGTGTCCGGTTGAGCATATGTAAACATCATTTATGTGAAACAGCTTATTCAGGGCAAAACGACATACAATTATTTATGATCTCTATTTTGTTAAAATTAATATTTTGCACGGTGTATGCAGCATTTCTGCAAGATGTATGGCAACTTTTGACCACAACTTCATTAGAGAAACAATAACAAAACAAATCTCTCTCCGCCACAATCCATTTATGCGTGCTTTACAATGTGTTAATGTGTATGAGAGAGACTCTGCATGTAGAATGGATTTCTGTGTCATTACCTTATAAGACGCATATGCCCATCAATGTGCCAAAGGTTATTTGGAAGCGGGACAAAGTATGTCCGTCTTGCAACAGCACAGCTCCACCGCTCAGCTGTTGCTGCTGGGTTTACTTTACTGAGCATATTACGCACACGTTGTCTCTGTACATGTATCCCCTCAGCTGACAGGTATCCTTGCATCATCTGTTGTGAAACAGAACTTGTGAATACAGAAAACAGAGCAATTGTTTGTGGTCGATTAAGAACGATGCTACATATGTTATCAAGCCGAGTAAAAATGTGTAACAGATATTAACTAGGTACTAACCCTGGACCTACCCCTAAACCTAACCTTAACACATGTAAGTACCTTGTTCTATCCAGTACTTTCTTAGGTAGGTACACTGTAAGTACATGTACTGTAAAATAAAGTGTAACCATGAAGTATGTGCAGGGCCACAGGGCTACAAAAAGTGTGTGCTATCCTGACATATGTGCCTAGACATACCTTATAACCTGCTTTTGGATACTGCTGATGAAGCCTTTGTATACATTGCTCAAGATCTTCATCATCAATTTGGGTAAATCTGTCCCTCATACGTAATCCTAGAGCATGCAGTTTGTGGTACAAGTATGAGGTTGAGCATTCAAGCATCCTTGCTATGGCCTTGGCTCTGAACCCCTGCTTAAGCAACAGCTGCAGTTGTTCCCTGGTCACATCTAAGCTTGGTCTACCCCTTGAACCTATATGGGAGGAAAAATAAATAAATACAACATGTAGAGAAACATACTATATACATTATTACAGATGATCAAAGATTAAAGGTATATTTACTAAAAGTGGAACATAGAAAGACCATGGCAACTACTAAAAACTTGATACAGTTGGCACCTGCAGTGTAACATGCTATGGAAATCACATAACATTAAATACGTAAGTAAATAAATAAGAATGAAAGAAAGACTACGTGGAATACTACCTATAATTATTAATAATTACTGTATTTTGTTCCTCTGTAGAACCATGTCCTGGTTGACTCATAACATTGATATTATGAATTTAAACGCATTCGTGCCACCTCTGAGCCTCCTTAAACGGTCATTAAATATCCCACTTTTGTTCTTCTTTGTAGTGCAAAGATGAATATTGTTAATACTGATTTCCTTTGATTGGTAACTTAATCTTACTGATTGTGTCGTCTTATAATTCAATGTACTGTTTTCATTAAAATACTTTATAAATACAAATTTACAAACTTTTGACTTTGACTTTTGACTTTGAAAAATGCCTTTACAAAGGTGTCCCTAAAGATCACTTTAAGGAATCAAATATTGCCTCATAATAGTTTTTGTCATTGCTCAGAAGGTGCTCCTATATTTTTGACCATGCTCCTACATTTTAAATTAGGAACACAACTTATCATTACGTAGTTATTATATATATATATATATATATATATATATATATATACTAGTAAAAATGCAATTATAGAGCTCTCTAATTTAATTATTACTAGTGACGAGTAACACTTAGAATATTTTAAGCTAAAACGGCTTGCCATACATAGCAGCAACTGCATGCACCTTATACACCTACCCAATTCATAGGTCTTTACAAGTATCATCCTTTTCACATCCTGTCTCTCCTGTGTGCCATCATCACTCACTAAAGACAAAAGACATCAAGAAATTTTATTTAGCATGTCATTCTCCAGATAATTTGCATAGAAGAAAAATGTTAAGATGTAAAGAATGTAAAGATAATCTATTTAATTTTCAATTCACTGTTGTTACAGTAAAACAATAAAAAATCTTATGAGCATTCATAGTGACATCTTACCTAAGGGGCGATCTTTATTCATACTATTTCGACGTCTACGTTTAGAACCTAAAGTTAAACAAAATTAATCAGAGAAAGGTAATCAGAGAAGATTTCTAAACCTTGCTGTGCAGTTTTACAACTTCAGATTTGACTTTTTATTAGTTTTATAATAATCTGGAGAATGCAATGTCATTCTTGCTCATCTGTGTATAATTACTATTTTTGGGAAGTAACTATTTACATGTAATGGAAATATGGAATTTAATTACAAAATAAATATAACTGTTATCTTATACAGTTACTAAGAACAAATGTGTAATTACATTACAATTACTTATAAAAAAAAATGTTAAAGATTACAAAGTGGGGTTATATCTTAATATTTTCATAACAGATTTGATTAATTTCTTTCCTAAATTGCATTGACTGCTTTATCAAGGTTTTAGAAGTTTAGGACACGTTTATTTGCTAACTGTATTTTTTCTTATTTGGGTTTATGTATATGCTTTGTTTTTTAAGATTGACCTTTTTTTTTTCTCGAGGCATTGTTCGATGCCAGTGTTTCCTGTCATAGATATGCACAAATTTGATTTCAAAAACAATATCATAGTTATTAAACTATTATTTTAATCTGTATTGAACCTCATAACGATCTCAAACAGTCAAAGTACAAAGTGTTGTCTCTCCCATTCCTTGAAGTGTGCACTCACCCAGCTAGGAATGTTTTACATTCTGGGAATGTTTTCAGCAGGAAGTTTTACCTTAGTTTCCAGAATGTTCTGCTAAGAGGTAGGATAACATTCTCTAAAAACAAATGCTTATTGATAACATTGCTAGAACATTATCCTCTAACATTCTAATAAAGCTTCCCATCCCACTAGATGTGGACTTACATTGCTCAGATATCACATTTTGTGTGAAAATCACAACCTTTTTTTTGACATCAAGCATCATTAAATAACTCCAAAAACAGCATTGCCAGCCTTATTTACTATAAACCAAATTATTCTGTTATACAGTTATGCAAAATCTTATTGAGAATAACAGAGATTTAAATCTCAATGTATTTCTCTAGCTCTTCTAACTATGTTTGTTATGGCAAAAACAATGAGAAAACATGATCATATGATTATAGCTACACACACAGACATCAAGAATCAGTGTATGAATCTCCACGATGGTGACATGCTTCATGCTGCAGTGCATTCTAGGAGCCCTGAATGAGTTTTGCAGCATGAAGCATGTCCCCATTGTTGAGATTAATTATCTCATTATCTCAATAAGACCTTTTGTAACTGTATGACAGAATATACGTTGCAGCATGAAGCACTGTGTTGACTGTCAACATTGTTGAGATTTTTGTGCTGGTTTTGGATGTTTGTGTGTGTCCAAATAGTACTGGAGTTAAATTTTTTGTATGCATCACATTAAAATTCATTCTCTATAACTATTAAAGCAACACCTTCTTGGCATTCTTTAGTTTTACCAGGTTGATTGTGCAAAACCAAAACATATAAATCAAAAAAAAAGAAAAATAAAGTTGTTTTAATTGCAATCCAGAGAGCTCATGATGACTACCTCATCATACAAAAACAATTAATATCTTCTCACTGTACAACACTACATGCATCACTACAGAAAAAGATCCAATGCAGGAAGTCAAGGGTCAAGAGCCCAACTAAAGCAAACACTGATCTCAATGATGGTGGCATAATTTTAACCAATAAAGCATCAACATCTGAGCCTCTGTGTGCAAAAGGCCATTTTCATTTAAATTTGTTCCATTATAATAGTTATATCGCATACAGTTTATTCTAGTTACTGCGTCAGCTGAGTAGGCGTGGTTATCAGAGAGTCTCGTGAGTTCCGAGAGATTAATAAGAAATCAGACGCAGCAAGGGTGGAAAGACGAAGAATATGTCCAATGGCTGTTATAAACGATTGAAGCGAGTTGATTGAAGCCTTCGAGCTAGGGATTGGTCGTAATCATACAGATTATAAACAGACGGAAGTTTTCCGCGCGGATGGTCGACTGACGCTGCAAATTTCATTGGGATTACCCATTGAGTTTTCGTGTGCGTCATTAACGATCGTAAGTGCTGTTTATTTGTTGTTCACTTTAATATTGTGACCTGATATATCGTCAAATGTATCGTTAATGTATTTCTTCAATTATGAAAGAAATGTTGCAATATTCTTTGTATATTATATGTTCACTGTGTTTAGTCACGGGAAGCGATAATGACTTAGCACCTGTTAAACTGATCACCTTAGAAACTAATTGCGTTTTATTTGCCTTATTATAGAATCACACACATATCACGAATCTCACGAATAATTCAAGTACTATCAGCACCTCATACATCCTGCGCATCACTACAGAGAGGAGGACATATCTACGGACACCTATCTTGTCAAGTCTCTGTGTGAGGATTACAACGAGTCCAATTATCAGTCCGCATCTATCTCTTCTTTCAAGTAGACGATCCCTGAAACTGTTGGGACTCATCAGCACTAAGAGCTGCCTCACAGCAAGATCTAAGCACCACACCGTATCTTTTCTTGTGCATCCTCTCTGTGCATATTGTTCTTTGTTTTGATTGTTTATTGTTGCGCAGGCCTGCAGTTTGTATTTATTTATACGAATGTGCATTTCTGTATAGGATTTACATTTCCTGTTGCGAAAACAATACATTGGGTGAATCATAATTCATGGCTCTGGCTCTTTACAGCTCTCTTGGTCACTGGATGTTAATTAGGTAATCGGCCTTCTAAAGTGATTGGTATCGTAACAGTAAGCAGCGCATTGTACAGTCTCGGAAACACTCTGTAATTCTCAATAACAGCAGGTGTTCATCACTAATGCACAATCATTATTCAGTTAGTCAATTATCTCATTAAATTGAACTCTTTGAGGACTTGGGAGACTTGCTTGTGACTTGAAAGTCCCACCTTTGCCTCTGGGGCTGAGTCTGGGTAAGGGACGTCGCTGTAATTCTATTTCCTGCTGTCGCTGCTGTTGTTTGATTTCATTCATAAATTCTTCTTCTTCATCATCAGATGCTTCACCTTGGAAAACACAAGATAACTGAATAAGAATTTCAGCCTCAATGGCTCGTCTAATCATAGAAAAATAATTACAATTTCACTGCAGTTACGGTATATAAGGCTTTTTTGTAAAATAAGGTTTTGTTGTAAAAAGTCATTAAGGTCATCAATCTCAGTGAACATTTGTCTCAGGGCATCAATTTTGAAGTATTCTTACTTTCCTGATGCTCTAAAATGAACCAAATATCAGGGTGAGCTGTTACTATTTCATAGCAGCCATATTTGAAAGAAAATTAAAAATAATTATGTTTTATGTTTGATGTGCCAACTTGGCATGATGAGGGAAAGACTGCAGGGACATGAAAGTATGATGACAGCAGTCAAATATATAGTTTAGCAGTCATTAAAATAAAATATGCAAAATGTAACAAAAGAAAAAATATTCACTTGTTACAGAATATAAAATAAATAAAATATTTCTTTATATTATTAACTACATGACAGCAATTGCGTGCATATGTATATCTCTGGGGCTGAGGCAGGCTAAGAGATGTCGCTGTAATCTCTGGGCAGGGTGCGAATATGGGTACGCGAAATGGATGTGATATAATTCCCAGCCTCAATGGCACTTCTACTTATAGAAAATAATAATAAATTTCATTGTAAATATGGTATATGAGGTTTGTTTGTTGCTGTAAGAAGTCATTAAGCCCAGCTAGGAATGCTTCACATTCTGAGAATGTTTCCAGCGGGAAGTTTTATTTTAGTTTCCAGAATGTTCTGCTAAAAGGTAGGATAACATTCTCTAAAAACATTCTACAAATTTATATTTCAGACAAAGTGCAGCATATTTCTTTGTGAAATTTAAATATCTTTTATGTTAAATAATAAAACTAAATTGAAACTTTTAAAAAATGTAAAAAAAAAAAATAATAATAATAAATAATACAAATAAAATATATTTTTTCATAAGTACGAGTACATTAACAAGATGTTTAGTTTCTCTTTTACATGCAGACCTATCTGTAGCTGATCAAAATTAGAGGCACTGCATTTTAATCACGACTCCAACAAAGATACTGCATATATGCAGCAAAACCAGTTTTTGATTTAAATTAGATTGCATAATTTCAACATCTAAAGCAAAAATAGAATGCTCTGATTTTAGTTTTGTAAAATTATGCTACATAAAACTTCAGAACAGCAGACGGCCTGCATGAGAACACAGATTCAGGTGGTGCTTAGAACAGCAGAATTACAGCATGATGAAAGATGAAGATGAAAGGAAAATACCATCTAACTATCTGAAGACTGTCAATTTTCACCAGAGATACATTCATATAAATCCTCGCCCCAACTGTATCGCGATTCATTTAGTATCTCAACCGACTTGAATGGTCACATTTGAATCGATTTTTAACCTGTTTGGGTGCATCATTACATTGGTTTTTTATTCCAGAGAAATTTGTATTCCTACATTAATTTTACAGTTTTTATACCTTACCTCTCACTTGCAAGTGAACTACTCCTGTCTGCTGACATCCATCATGAAAGACTTTGCATGTATAGACTCCTGAATCTGTCTGTTGAACATTTTTCAAAGTCAGTGCAAGTTTTCCTGTCTCCAGCTCTTGGATGGACAGACTCACTCGGCTCTCATAGTCATTATTTGTTTTTTCCTGCCTGTTATTATACTGATAAATGAGCTCTGCTCTTCTTGACCATTTGATTTCCATAGACACAGCACTGGTTTTAGGTGAGAGATGAGCAGGTAAGATGACGTCTGATCCAGGATAGGCAGACACAGGGGCAGGAGGAACCACAAGACTAAAGTCTTCAGCTGGACAAAGAAATACATTTATTACCAAAATGTTTTTATTTTTAATATACTTGTTATACTGAGTTGTAAGTTGGTGTCAAAAGCAAACAAATCATTAAAATGTGACAACACATTCCAGACACTTTTTTCAAAGAAACTTGTAGTTGTTTTGAACCATGCAACTGTTTTACTTTGTTAACAAGAAGCTGGAAAAGCTGGTTAGCACATAAATTATCTTTAAACAATGTTTAGTTTTGATCATGCAACAACACAATATCTTAACTAGTAAAAGTATTAAAATCTCTAGAACACTTACAGCTGATATGGAGAAAAACATACTCATTTATTGTTTTACATTCATGGATGACCTCACAAATATAGATGCCCTTTTGTGATCTCCTAACATATTTGAGAGTCAAAGACACATTTCCATTGTGTAGATCATCCAGTGAGAGACTCACTCGACCCTTACAGCTCTCTATCATCTGTCCATCCCTATAATGACAGACCAGATCTTCCTTTTTCCACCACTTGATCTCCATTGGAGCAGCACTGATAACTGGCTCAAGACGACATGACAGAACAGCATCACGTCCAGGATCAGAATATACAATGTCAGATGGGCAAACAAGAGACAACTCTGTGTAAGATAAAAGAAACAACTAAACATTATTCCTGTGTTAATATTGTTTAATGAACAGTGAAACAAGGTCAAATCATTAAGAGTGCCTAATTATTATTTTTTTTACTTGCCTTGCTTTGTTGCTGACACTTCTTCAGACATTTTTTATTTTTATGGGTGTCTGGTATAGAAATCCACTGTAAGCCTAGAAAATTAACTATGACAACATGAATGTTTCCATGAATATGTGCTCACATTTTCTAACATGTACAACAAGCTTAAGTTTGAGATTAGTGATTCAAGATTAATTCAGCTTTATTAAAATCTCTTTAATTCAGAGAAAACAGATGTTAATGTGCGGTTATGTGATAGTAATATAAAATGAAAATCTTAAGTGTAAAAAAAACAAACAAAACAGGTTTTAGTTAGACAACAATCAAACAAAAACAAAAATCTAAGTTCAGAACTTACATGTACTTCAAGTTAGATGTGCTACCAACATAAGTCCCTCCATGGAGCACTTCTCCTGTTACAATCTTGCAAATCCTGCAAAATCAGCAAGTTTTCATGTTTTACTCTCATCAGTTCATTCCAAGCACAAAATTCTGTTATAAATGAAAACAAGGCTTATTTATTCACTTCTTTTACGATGTTCTCATTCTGTTCCTTCTGTTGTCTTTGGAACTATTGAAAAATGAATAAAATATTATTTTTATTAATTAGGTTTAAAATAAATAAGTAAAAGTCCAACATTCAACCAGCCAAAAAAATCATAGAATAATTTAATCTATTACAAATATGATATAGTTTATTGTGTCTACCATTACATCACTGGGCTTAAAATACTTAATATGATGACTGAAACTTTGTTTCATTTATTTTGGCATTTCTGTCATTTTAAAAACTTTTGGAAAGATTTGACTAGATTTATAATTGATAACATTGCAATAAATTAATATCTTACAAATGTTGTCACTGTCTAAAATAAAAAAACCAAAACCTCAGATTTAATAAAGCAATTATTGTCATACTTAACATATTAAAAAAGAGAAAATAAATTTGTAAACTCACAAATAAACAAATAATACTATATTAGGCTCACTGCTGCCCCCTACCAGCAGAACAGACAACAAAACAAACGTTTTGGCACAGAAATAATAAATAAAAAAAAAACAAAGGATCTAGCTCGTTTACTTAACGACGTCGTTTGTGAAGAAGAAGAAGAAGAAGAAGAAAGAAAGAAAGAAACTAGTACCGATGTAATTTGCTTTTTAATGATAACCAAACTGTATTAGATAGGAAACACACACACAAGAAGAAAATATTAGTGCGGTAAAGTTGGTTTTATGTTGGACATTCGTCAGACATTCGCAGATCAAGTTAAGGGACCATCTCAAAAGTGCATGAAAATTTCTAAAAGTACATACTCTGTTATAATAGCTTTAAGAGTTACACTATTTTTACTCACATATTTTGTACAAACAAATACACAAAATTAAATTAGGCATATTATGCAGAATAAATAAGACAGCAGGCAAACTCTTTAAATATGATACAAACACAAGTGGCTAAATTTCGATTATATAAATTTAATGTGTTTAATATGAGAACATATTTACATCTTCCATAAAATAGTGACATTAAAGATTAAAAGTGAAGTACAAATCACAGCTTAGGCATGACTAAAAACTAATGAGGGTTATAAAATATATTTGTTTACATTCATACTGTGGATATAAATCTCACTTGTAGGATCCAGTTGTATGCCTTGCAACACAAATATTCATAAATAAATAAATTCAGTTACCTTCCACCTGCTAAAATCGGCAAAACGTTCCTAGATTTTTGTGTACTCCATTTTAAATGATCAGGAGAAAAGACACTGACTTCTTACCTTCTGTCACTTGTTGTTGTCACTTTTGCGAATCTACACAGTTATTGAATCGTAAAGGCCAGGATCACGGTTTTCATAGGATGAATATCTGGCAGGTGCAATAAGTGGAGGACAAAAGGGCAGCAAAGGTATAAAGTACAGTATAGGTGGGGGCAGTTAAACATTCATTATGAAACGACAAAAGAAAGACTGTTCAAACTGGATGTGTTCACTTCTCACAGTTAGAGAGTTGGTGCAGTTCACTTCTATGTTTAAGAGATTGTAATGAAAAATATAAAGAATTAAAACATTTAAAAGGCAGGAGAAAATTGCTGTTTTTATACACAAAGAGGCAGGAGAAAATTGCTGCACTGAAAGTATAAAAAAAAGTTAATCAAATGACAGTCATAGACTGTAATATGAAATATTTTTGTGTATAAAAACTAAGACTAGTCTTGTTCTGGTAAAAACTTTTTTAAATCTTTTACACTCTAGTTTTCTGTATTTTTTAAAAAATATATATTAAGAATTTATTTTGAATGAAGTATGTACATTAGTTTATGAATTAGGGTGATGTCAGGTGTAAATTTTGAAGCAAACACGTTTTTAAAGTCATCATGAAATCAAAGTTGACCATTCTTTTTTTATGGAATATTGCAGTGTTTATTATAAAGTACTTATTCGTGCACAGCATTAAAAAAAAAAAAAAACGTGCCCATAATTTTTAATTATAATAACCTTTTTACCCATTTGCAACAAAGAAAGCTTAAAGTGATGTTAACCATGGGACTAATTTTACCTGTAAACGTAAAGCCTTAAAAAACATTAGTTATGAAATGTCCAGTGTTTTTCACTATTAGGCCACATACACACCGTTAATTTTTTTGGACTGACAACCGCATTTACTTACAGCTGTGAGTCTCGAAATGTCCTGTTCACACAGCAGCTTTTACATTTTAAACGATTCAATACAGTTATTGTCCTTGGTGTAAAAAGGCCTTTATACAGGTTTCTGGATACAACAGAAAGTGCTTTTGGATGTTTGTTTTTGGAGGGCAGGATTTTGGAGTGTGTGGTTTTGGGGATTTCAGAAAACTGATTCCAGTCTACTCCAGCATGACACATACATCAGATATGCAGTTCAATATACAAAGACATTAAGATTGTTCTAGCATGCTTAACCCCAATAGACTATTAATACCTGTATATATTCTACCTTGTGTTTAATAATTACATAATATGGCACATGTTCTGTATACTTTGTTGTCTCCATCGAGTCCTTTGCCTTCTGTCTTCTGGCCTCTCTGATATTCGTGTTGATTCTCCTCCTACTGACATAACTGATTCTGATGGTCTTTCTCTTTCTTGTACCTGTGACTGTACTGGTGGGGAGGATTCCTCTTGCACAGTTGCAGGTACAATGGTTGATTGTCCTATTACATTTCTTAGCAGATTCTGTGTTTGTGTAATTAGTCGAACCAGCTCTTGATGAGTATCAGTATTCACTTCACTTGTTCGTCTTCTGTTTTGACCATCATTCTGTCTAGCCACTGCAATATTGACAAAGAAATAGGATATGCATAACATTAAACTAACCAATATCACAAAACAAATGCAGCTGTAATGGTACTGTAAGTCAGTCCTCCATCTATAAGAGACATGAAAAAACAAGCAAGCAGGAACTACCTGTCTTTACTGTGAACAACGAACCATTATGACTAACAAAATACACAGAATCTGCTTTCTGCACAGATTAAATAAAAATCCTTTTTTTCCATGTAAAGTTTAAAATGAAACAAAGTAAATCTCTATGTAAACACCACTTATGACACTTACTGACTGGTGCACTTGTAGAACGCATTCTGCTGCTAATATGCATATCGAAATTTCGCTCCAACACATGTCTGTTCACTTCTGGTCTGTGTGTCTGGTGCATGGAGTCATCTTCCACTGCAGGCAATCACAAAATAAAGCAAATGTGTTATTTAAAATGTTATTAAAAATATTAAAATATCATGTCATTTGTTTTTTAATGGATTGGAAATTTAAATACAACAAAAATGAACACAAATAACTTAATTTCATTTCATTTCATTTCATTAGTTACAGTCATACTGTAGTATTCTCTGATCATCTGCACACTAGAAACACACACACACACTTCAAGGGATATCTTACTGAGAGGAGGAATTCCTTCCCTACTATTTAAACGTCTATGAGCAGGGCCTAAAATTAAAATAATAAATCGTATTAATCAAATGCAATTTACTTTTTGCCTTTTTTCTTCTCATTGTCGCTCAGACTTACCAAAGTTTCTCATTTCATCTTGATTGAGTGTTTCTTGAAGCAAATTTACGGTTCCCTGTAATAGTTGAGCTTTCTGTAGCAGAATATCATTCTGTACTTGAATTAGCACACTGCGGAGATGTCTATGTCCAGCATCATCACACCGCCGAATATCTAAAATAAACCAAAAATCAAGGTGATTTTTAAATATGTTACAGAATAAGTATTTGGCCACCAAAGCCACAATTTAAAAAATGTACATGTTTGTGTATCATATATTAAAACATCAAAACAACTGGCATTTATTTTAAATAAATATAGCACAAAGACACGTTTCAATCAAAACATTTTAAAAAACGATGTTACAAAATATGAAAAAATAGACACATTCTCAAATATCAGATTTCAGTAACGTTAACCTGTGGTTCATAAAATATATCAAAGAAGAACAGATGTGTTTTCCATAAACAAACTACAGAAATAAGCTACACTCTTGAGCTACTGCTTTAAAAGGTTCTTCACAGCAATGCCACAGAAGAACCATTTTTGGTTCCACAAAGAACCATTCTGTCAAAGGTTCTTTAAAGGTTCTTTCTTACATTTTTTTATAATCAGAAGAACCTTCTTTTGCCACAAAGAACCTTTTGTGAAACAAAATGGCCCTTTGTAGAGCCATTTAGACAAAAAAAACTTTCTTCTATGGCATCGTGAAGCACCTTTATTTTTAAAAGTCTAGATAAAAGAAGCTGCAATTTTATAATACCTTACCTTTCACTTGCAGGTGAACTATTCCTGTTTGCAGACATCCATCATGAAAAACTTTGCATGTATAGTCTCCTGAATCTGACGGTTGAAAATTTCTCAAAGTCAGGGCAAGATTTCCTCTTTCAAGCTGCTGGATGGACAGACTCACTCGGTTCTCATAGTTTTTCTCCTGCCTATTCTTATACCGATAAATGAGCTCTGTCCCTCTAAACCATCTGATGTCCATGGACACAGCACTGGTTTCAGGTGAGAGATGAACAGGTAAGATAACATCTGATCCAAAATCAGCAGATACAGTTCCAATAGGAGTGACAAGTCTAAAGTCTTCAGCTGGAGGGAGAGAAACAGATATATGGAAAACATGAATAACAGTAACATGCATTGTAACTGTAAGAGTGTAAAGTGTTTATTACCATTTTCATTTCTGATTTACTAGTTGATTTATAAGGTTAGGAGTTAAGTCAAAAGGCAGATTGAAATATGGCACAATTTTATTTTTGACTGGCATTGCTCTTTTCTAGCTTAAATGCTCATTAAATGCTAATATGGATTATTGAAACACGTTTAGTTGCATACTTACAGCTTATATGAAGAAAAACATTATCTTGTATTGACTGACTTTCATGGATGATCTCACAAATATAGAGGCCCATCTGTGATTTCCTGATGTCTCTGAGAGTCAATGACACATTTCCATTGTGTAGATCTTCCACTGAGAGACTCATTCGGCCCTCACAGCTCTTTATCATCTGTCCATTCTTATAATGACAGATCAGATCAGCCTTATGCCACCACTGAATTTCCATTGAAACAGCACTGATAGTTGGCTTAAGATGACATGACAGAACAACATCATCTCCAGGATTAAAATATAATATGTCAGATAGAAATACTATAGAAAACTCTGAAAAAGAGACAGAGAAAAAAATATATAATAATAATAGTAGTAGTAGTAGTAGTAAAGAAAATGTATACAAGTTAGATGTGTAATTTCTGTAATAGTGTTCTATATACAGTAAGCATTAGATGCATATTAGGCATACATCATTTTTCTTTTGACTTGCCTTGACTAGTTTTTGTCAATTCTTTAGCTTCAGCCATTTTTAATAACTTTGCACATCTGAAACGCTGATGGAAAATCCACTGTAAGCCTAGAAAACAAACTATGACAATATGAATGTGTCCATAAATATGTCCTTACATCTTATTTTGACCTTTTACACACACACACACACCTTATAACAAGCCTTAAATTGATAAGCAGTAAACTGGGTTTTAACTGCATTCAAATAAATAAATCTCAGCAAAATTTTAATTTTGTACTTTAATATTAACTAGTTTAGCATGGATAAAGCAGATGTAAATGTTTCTATTATCTAAAGATATATAAAAAAGCTCAATCATAAATTCACATAAATGCTTGTAAATAATAGATAAAATCAAACAATAAACTATTGTTACAAATGTTGTTGTTACTTTGTCTAAAACCGCCAAAACCAAAATTTCAGATATATTGAAAAATATATATTTATTTAATAATAAAATCTAAAATAAATTTGTAAATTCGTACAAATGCATAAACATAAACTAGGCATTTTGCTGACCTCTGCCGACAGAACAGACAACAGACAAGCAAACTCTCTGGTTTGGAAATAAATAAAAAACGAAGGGAGCTAGCTCGTTTACTTATGCGTTAAAACAACGTTCTTTATAAATAAGAAAAAGAAGAACAAGAAGAAGAAGAAGAAAAAGAAAGAAAGTAATTACTGATGCAATTTGCAAGTTTTAATGGAAACGAAAATGTGATATTAAATATCCGGAGTTAAAAAAAATAGCCTATTTATGTACGACTAAAGACAAAACTACTCTTATTATATTTATGAACGAGGTTCAGTGTTACGTAAAACGTTTTTTTTTTTAAACAAAAAAACCAATACGTTTACTTTTAGCGTATCATCTGTTTTCGTTTCAGATGCCTGTCCACTTAAAGAGTTATTTAAACTCTGACTTAGGCTCATACAAACAACAAGAAGTAGTACATTCGTAGGGTGATTATAATTAATCTTATATACGATCAAGTTATATCTTACAAAATTGAACAAACTTTATAAATAAATACATTTAGCGTGCTTACCTTCCTTCTGTTAACAACAAAAAAGGTTCTTTCCCAAACACGTCAGGTGAGATTTTTTTGGAACGGGTCAGTTCTGTTTGACTCATTGCTTGACATGTTCTACGTTCTTTCACTTTTAGTAGTGTAAGATTTTCAAGCTGGTTATAATGTATGAAGCCTTCTTCTTCATATAACTAACAATTCTATACAAATATATTTATATATATAAAATGTAATTAATCATTGGTATTTTAAAGTGTAATTGTTTTAAACGTTTATAGTTAAAATACTTACATTGCAATTCCGTTGACACACATAGGATAAGAATGTTTTAGAGCGAGTTCACTTAGTAAACAACACTGTGTCAGTAACAACTCAGAAAACAAAAAGACTTTATTTCAAATAGGAGCTGGCTCAGATTTTACTGAATCCTGAATCCTGAATTTAAGTATAAGAAAGCTCACATACATTTGTTTTTATATTAAATAATTCATAAACTATATAGACAGTAAGGCCACATAGAGAGCTGAATATTTTGCTGGTGCGTATCCCAGACACATCTTGAGGACAATCACTGGACTGACAGACACACTGCATGTGAGTGATTCTTTTACATACAGCATCAATGCATATAAATTCACATACTTGAGGTAGTAGTTCTTCCTACTAAGAAAAATGTAATTATCTCACCAACTCAGTATAGTGAGAAAAGTAACTTTACAATGACTGCACTGGTGCACATAGTCTGAGCAAAAAAAAAAAAAAAAAGAAAAGAAATTCTTTATAAATTCTAAAATGTTCTCATCAAACCAAATCAGAAAACACATCTAATGAGAAACACACTATTTTGTGTAAAAGCACATAATTTAAGTTAGCAACATGCCTTAAATCACTTACATCAACTTCATTTAAGATCTCACAAATTTGAGAATGATTCCAGATCACTCATGACATCTAAAATGTAGGGAAAACTGTGACTGTTACCAAATATGGTCATTTTGTAGATCATAACATCTATTCTATACAAATGTTTAATCACAACAAACCTGTATTAATTAAAAGTATATGCAATTACAAAATGTGGCATTTTCTCTCTCTTTTTTCTTGTCTCCTTTCTTCCCTGCTTTTTGGCCTCTCTAGTGTTTGTGCTGATTGTGATTGTGATGTTCCTTCTCTTTCCTGCACCTGTGGTTGTACAGCTGGGAAGGATCTCTCTTGCTCTGCAGCAACAATCTCTTGTCTCATTTCTTCAGTGCTTTGCGCTGTTGCTTCAGGGCTCTGTTGGGTTTGTGTAGCTCTTTCTGTTACACTTATAACTTCTGATCTTCTTATTCTTTGCCAAACCTGTGATGATGAATCTGGAGATGATAACTCTTGCTCAGTGGCAGTACCCTCTTCTCTAGTTTGTGTTCTTTGACTGCTACACTCTTCTTCCACTGCAATTATTGACACATAGGCAAAGAAACTGGTCATGCATGACTTTGAACTAAATAAATCACAAATATATGCAATAGTAATTCACAAACACACATGCAAGTATCTGTTAAGGAGTTAAAGTGGTATCTTACTGAGTGGGAGAATTCCCTCCATACTTTTACTGGTACATGTAGAACCTAAAAATGAAAAGAATCTGATCAGAGGAAATCTCTAAACTTTGTTCTGTAATTTTATACCTTACCAGTGTACTTTTTTTGTTTATAGGCTAGTAATAATCTGGGGGGAGCTAGAAGTCATCTTTTCTTGTTTCTCAGAGTTTGTCAACAAATGTCTTTTCATTTTTGTTAAGGTATCTCTTACAGTGCCCATAGATTATTTCCTTTTATATGATAAATGTAAGCACCCATTTATCTATGATAAGCTTTAAAACGTACAAACCAAAACCTACGTTTGACACTCAAGACACTGTATGATATAAAATTTTCCCCATCAGAAGCATAAGGGAAGCATCTACCTGCTCTTCTGTCTTCTATGTTGCATCTTTCCAGTCTGCTATAACTTTGCACTGCATGAAATCACAAGATATTGTGAAAATAATTTCATTTAGTATATCAATCCCATATAAATACATGAAACAAATTAAATAATCAGTTAAACCAAAATTGCTCTTCTATTGAAAGAATACAGTGACATGGTATTTTCTGCAGGGTTGTGCAAAATTTGATTTGAATGAAATGCTCCCTTTAAATGTGCAAGTCTAAATTTGAATTGAATTGGCCACAGTAAACAACAGGAAGAGAGAATTACTAAATTGCATTACAAGAAATTCAACAGGTGGCATTTAATAAATCTATCTTTCTCCTTTGTCACCAAAATTTTCGAAGAAGGCTTTGTCAATCCAACATGAAATGTTTCTTGATAAACTTTTTTTAAAAATTGTAGTTATAAGAATTTCTTTCAATTTCAATTAATTTTCATTGTACTTCCTTCTTCCTTTTGTTTAAATTCTAAATCTCCATCCTGTCTACCTAAATTAAAATTGAGAAACTGAATTGAAATTCATAAGGCATTTTCAATATCACACAGCACTTATCAATTACACACACACACACACACACACATGTTGGGTTTACATGTTTTATGGGGACATTCCATAGGCGTAATGGTTTTTATACTGTACAAACCGTATTTTCTATCACCCTACACCTACCCTACACCTAAACCTAGCCCTCACAGGAGACCGTGCTTTTACTTTCTCAAAAAAACTCATTCTGCATGATTTATAAGCCTGTTTCCTCATGGGGACCTCACAAACCAGGTGCACACACACTTGTTGGGTTTACATGTTTTATGGAGACATTCCATAGGCGTAATGGTTTTTATACTGTACAAACCGTATTTTCTATCACCCTACACCTACCCTACACCTAAACCTAGCCCTCACAGGAGACTG
>JAHKKF010509666.1:0-43643 GCA_019740295.1 Labeo calbasu
AAGAACAGAACGAGTGAGCAGATGCACACGCTGCCCTATTTATACCCGGATGTCCGGGGCGTGGCCAGCTATGCAAATCTGCACACCCAATTTTCATTGGCCTTTCTCAAAACTGTCAGAGGTGTTTGGGCTCTCAAGGGCGACCCCTAGTGTCGTACACTACTCGACACAACTCGGAGTGTACGACAGATAGGGAACAGTAATTATTGTTGTACAATGTGACAAAAAGACGCTATATTTGTGGGATTTGTGCGGGGACCCACAGGACAGCTGCAACAACAGACACCCACGTTGACCAATATGTTGTGTAAAAGTGTTAAAAGACATCCACAAATGTAGTTTAGACAAGTTTAAAGACTATACTTACGACACTGGTTTTTACCTGTATTTAGACTGTTACTGTTACAAATATAGTTCTGTAGAAACCCTAACCATAATCATTACATTTAACCATGATAGTGAGGAGTCTTGCGTGGTTTTACGTCAGAAAATTTTAAACCCTTTGTGACCTTATGGACATTTTTGTCCTTTGTGTTAATGCCAACTGCATACATTTTTGCACAGGTATGTATTTTTATTGGAAATTTAATATTTCACCCTCATTCCCTAATAAATCTATTTTACACTAGGTACAAAAAATAGTTTCTCTCAGGACCTTAAGGACAAAAATGTCCTCATTGAAACTCATTAAAATGGCAGTTTTTTTTATCCCAGGGCCATTTAAATATTAAATGATGCAAATTTGTTAATTAAATGTAAAATTAAAATGTTTACTATTTTTTACTATATGGTGCCATTTTTTTTCCAAGTTTGGCAAATACTTGCTTTATTCCTGTTTTCTGCTTATAAGTCTATTATAGAGTAATTTGGATAAATTATGCAGCTATAATTGTGTGGGTGTGTTGGTATGGATGTCAGAGTGTGGTTTGTATGTGTGTCCCAAATAAAATTTTGGTGTGTTTGTGTGTGCGCACGTGTAAGATAGAGAGAAATTACACTGTACTGCTAATCACAAATCCCACCACTGTGTATGGCAGTGGAGCTTAGCTGGAATCTAATGTGAAAAAAATGTAGTACTGCACCCAAACAAAATCTTACTAAAAGCTCATTTTTTGAGATATCAATCTCAAATTTGGAACACAACGTGTTTAATTCTTCAACATGTATATATTATATTAAAATTTCCTCATAAATCATTTTCATAAACTTAAACCTCTATAACTTTTCTTCTAGGGTCTTCTTTAAAATGATACCAAACTTAAGTCTGTACTCCCAAGCTTCAAATTTTTATGACAGTTTTTTGACATGGACATTTTTGTCTACTATGAACCTATGTATTTTTAAATTGACTCACAAGGGTTAATTTAACCATGTAAAAATTCAATGTTTGTCACGAATCTGGTCCTAATCAGTCCGCTCGCCACCAGATCGTCTCGCCATTTTACATTACAGAGACTGTTGCACTTCACCCTGGACTACATTTCATATGCTCCACCTCACTCATAACGCACACAGCTGCAGCCAATCAAAAACAGTATAAATACGAGGCCCTTCCCACTATTCTGGGCCAAATATTGCATTGCGTTTAGCACTCTCCTAGTGTTAGCATCTTTTCCAAGTTATCCTGTGTTTAGTCTGGTTTTCTGAGTCTTGTATTCTAGACTGGTTATATCATCTTGTCTCATCAGCAGCCTGCAATAACAGGCTTTAACCCTTTGTCTTGCCATTTCGGACATTGTTTGCTCCTTCTATGAACTCTTGCACGTTTATTGGAGTACCCTTTTGCCTTGCCCCCTAGATTATGTCCGCTGTTGATCAACCCTCGCCTGTTTCACAGATTACTCTTGTGTCTTGCCCTCTGTATACCTGTTTGCTGGTGTATGACCATGTCTCTGTCTCATGTAAATAAAAGCTTGCATTTGGATCTGCCTGCTTCCCATCTCCCTCGCTCCAGAACAATGTTAACTTTTTATGGATGTTACAGATATTAATATCAATTCTTTTTATTGCTGAATATGCATTTAAATTTTAATTTATCATTTTCCTTCGTCTCCAGTATAGACCTGTTTGGGTAAACGAGTCGAGTAGTACTCACCAACTACTTTTAGAAAATATGTGGTTTTTGTATATCCCTATTAGAAGATTCAATTCCACAGGAATAAAAGCAATAAAGGGTAATAAAGAGTAATTGACACATCTTGACTCATCTGAAGTGTGGTGTTAATTAAATGTTGAAATGTATACGAAATATTCTGTGTGAATATGCCACATTGCACCTTGGTTTAAAAATACCTTCAAAAGTCTGAAATCTACCATGTCAACAGCATTGACCCCTATTTCAACTCTAATCCCTTATTTCTTACTGGAGGCACAAAGGTATTCGTTTTGATTAGTTCTTCAGCTTACTGTTTTCATTCTGAATGCTCACGGAGGATGTCTGAGATGTGCTTATCTTTTCATTTATTTGTTATTTTGCTCGGCTGCACACAGTCGCTCTGCATAATTTTAATAAATATATTCTATATTGACTCCCCTAGCACCTATCGGACGTATTACGACATGCTTATGGTATTAGGAAATCCATTTCCTCTTTTTTAGCAGCCACTGTAATTTCTGCTCTTTGTAGAATTTGGCTGAATGTCAGCAAAATAGCAAAAATGACCTCCCATTATCCAGAGAGTGCTTCCTGAGGCGCCGCCGTTTGTGTATTCTTGGGAAAGTTCTGTTGAATCAACCGTGTGTCGGGATGGATGGCTTTATAGTCCATGTATTCAAGTGCTGCCGGAAAACTGTATGAATAGGGCGAGGGAATAAAAGTCCTAATGCATGCAAAAGGCCTCATCATTCATCGACTATTATCACAGATCCTGAAGCCTTTGAAAGAGACATTACCCATGTGGGATGTGAGCAGCATTCAAATTTTGCAATTGTTCATTATTTTGCACACTCATATTCCTCCCTGCAGCAAATGCAGCTATGCCCAGATTAGATTTGTAGTTCAACAAAGTCAATTTAGCCCTTGAAGATTGATTTTAGATCTAAAAATGTCAGTTCTGGCTGTCTCTGCAAAGTTTCTTTTTTGTTTTGATGTGTAAACGATAGGAAGAAGACATTTAGCTTACGGTGAACACGTACAGAACAGAAGCCTGCAGTGTGACAGATCCCATCTTTTATACCTCGGAAAACTTAAAAGAAAGGGTGACCTGTTATATGACCTGAAATACGCAGTCATAAATATGTAACACGTACAGTTTTAACTGTTATGCATCAGCTACTCACAAGAAAAAATGAATGCACTAAAGTGTACATTTTTCTTGTTTATTCAAGTGCAGATAAATTAATAATTAGAACAGATGTTGCCTTAAATAACAATAAGACACACACCCAGTAAGATACACAAGTTACTCAAGAAATTCATAAAAACACACGAGCTTAACATATTAATCACTTTTAATCTTTTTACCATATTACACTGTAAATTAAGATAAGTGGATCATGATGTGTGCCTATTTCTGGTTTGTACTAATAATAATAAGGACGAAACTTTGACATGTATTGATCGTAGCGTGCCTGAATGCAAAAATCTGCGTGTTAATGAAATTAATCTGCTTAGCTTCACAGTAAATCAAATCCAGAAATATTTCTCCCTACTTTACATGCACAGGCCATCTTCAGATGAGCTGCAGCTGACGTTAAAGACATCAGATCTATTTCCAACCATGAAAGATGGTAAAATCATGCAATGCTGTTTCTCTGAGCTGATAGAGATCAGAGCATAAGGCTTTAGCTTGTCATAGATTAATAAATATTTCTGCAGATGAAATCTGTTCAGTAAGCAGTCCGAAGTGGAAAAAGTGAGCAGCGTGATAAATTAGTTCATGCGCTGAATCGTCATATTAAACATTTTCAAAATTCTCCTTTCCATGTACAGAAGCTCCAGTCAAGACTGTGAATGTAGTAATATTTGAGGTCACCCTGTCTGTGCGTGTATTTCTTACGAGGCTGTTCATTCACTGCTGAGACTGAGCCATTATGACTCATAAAGAGTTCCAGCTACTGAAACTTTATGGAGCACTATTTACAGAATGCACAAACAAAACTTACGTCTGCATGGATTTCCTTTGAGAATTTGTCGAGGGTTCAAAACATCCAGGAATATGCCGTTGCATGAAGCGTGATGTTTTGATGAATGTATCTCTTGCATGAAAGCATCCCTGATGGCTAACTTAACTGTTTTTGCAAAATGGGCCAAGACATCCATCAAGATTTACTCAAGCGGCTACATGTGAACTATTGTCTCAAAATGACAGAGGCTTGACCTATGAATATTAATTAAGTTAAGCTTAATGCTTAGATTTATTGTTTAAAAATCAGGTCTGTAAAATATTTGTTCATTCACAATATATTAATACCATTACAATTATTAAAGATATAGTTCTTCTAGATTCTTTGTTCTGCTGCACACAAAAAAAGATGGTAACCAAACAGTTTGTACTATACCATTCATACTATGTAAGTCATTGGCTACCAGCAACTCTTGTACCAACATTCTGCAAAACATCTTCTTTTGTGTGCAGCAGAAAAAAGACATTCATACAGGTTTGAAACATCTTTAGGGTGAGTAAATTATGAGAATTTTCAACTATCCCTTTAAAATACACACATATTCATTTATTTATAAGTACAGTGAGGAAGAAATCATTTTTGTTTACCATTTCAACTACCAAACTTGACAGCTTATTTGATCCGTTTTGTAGGCGAGCGCAGAGATGCATTAATTATTGAGCATGACCGGTTGGACAAGTGGTACATTTGGGGTTCAGGGTTTTAACCTGCTCTGATATAAGTTTTTTTTATTTTAATAAATCAGAAGTGTTGCTCTACATCACAGCATGTATTCTTGATTTCACTTAAAAGCACACAGACAAGCAATAGAGAAGTGGACAGCATGTCTGAGAGTTGTGCACGCCAAAAGAACACTGCCGCTTTCCGTCACGGATGACAACCGCAACGACCACTCAGCAAAACATAAAACTCTACAAGTTCCATCGCCAGATTGCCTCTCAAAACCCACCCTGACAAAATGAAACTCCTGCTAAGCAATTGGAGATGCTTCCTTTAACGATGTAGTCAGCCGGCCATGGCAAAAAGTCTCTCCGGTCGTGATTGTAAATGACAACTATGGCTGTGTAGTGGTTATTTTGATATGTTTGATTCTTGCTTTTATGTTGTCCTGGTGCCTCTTTCTGCTTAATCTACACTAAAATAATTCATTCATTACCCTTACTTAATTTAAGAAAGATTTTCCACACAGTTTATTTAATTCAAAATTAAGTCAGTTTCATTAAGTCAGATCTCTTAAAAAGATTCCTGTCATTAATTACTCATCATGTCGTTCCAAACCCACAAACTGTTTGGTTACCATCTTCTTTTGGTTACCATCTATTTGTGTGCAGCAGAAGAAAGAATCCAGAAGAACTATATATTTAATAATTGTACTGGCATTAATATATTGTAGGGATGTAAGGAGATGTGTCTCGCGTGACAGTATCCTCGCAAAACGTTTTGCAGTGTTTACATTAGAGCTGCACGATTAATCTTTAAAATATCGAGATCTCGATTCAAACACCCACTCGATCTTATTCCTGAATGACAACGATTTAGCTATGTCTATTAGGACTGTTTCACATCGCCAGCATCAGTGGAGCGTGAGAAACACATTTTGTCGTTGCCCATGTTAATGAATCAGAGGGTCGGGGTATTTGTGAACGCAGAAAAAGCAACACAAACAGTCTTTTTAACCACATTATAATCATTATTTCTGTGTTACAGACATTTAAATAATAGAAGTACTGGGATAACAGTTTATAGTTTGGGTATAAACACATGTCTACAGTAGCGATCAAAGCGAAAGTATCTTAACACTTGTATGTATAGACCAATTATCTGTTTGTAAACAAACCCGGGAGAGATAGCCTTTACGGCTAGAGAATTACACGGATACGGTACAAAATAGTAAGATTAAAAAAGATTATAGATAATATTGATTAGATTTTCAAAATGTTCTCCGCATATTACAAGAGCTTGTCACCCAGCGATATGCACTGTTATTCAACAAAACTGCCGTTAGATAGTGGGTCTTACAAATCCGAAACAGGGATGACGTTTTTTTTTGTGGGCAGTCTATGGAGCTATGGAATAAAAGAAAAAAAATGGTAAATTTGATTTTATATTTCAAAATTCTGACTTTATTCCCAAAATTCGAGATTATATCTCACAATTCTAATAAGGAAAAACAAACATTCTCTCTTTTCCCCTCGGCTCAGAAAAGGAGTTCATATCTCACATTTCTTTCTTTTTTCTCCCTCAGAATGAACAAACTCACTAGTTTTGAGTTATAAAGTCCGAATAAGGAGATATAAACTTGTATTTGCAAGAAAAAAAAAGTCAGAATTGTAAGATAAAATAAATAAATGTTATATAAAAATGTTAATAGTAATAGGTTTAAATAATATTTAATGCTGTACCTGTAGGGCTAATACAATACGTCCCCTATAAACAGCATGTGTGAATATTATGTAGACCTGTTGTTTAAATCAAATTTATGCTTTAAAAGTAGAGTAATCATAGCAGTTTTCATCCATAGTCTGTCCGTTTAAACGTCTGCGTTTAGCTTCAAATGGCGACTTTGACTACAGTTTTCTCTAAAAATGGTTTGCATTCCGTTTTTGACATCAAAAGGCACAAAATGTTTTTTTTTCTTTTATTCCATGGATTTTACCTGTTTACCTCGACTTGTTACCAGTGTTTTTCTGCAGCCACTATGTGCGTGCAGCTGCAAGTGACGTCACTGTGACGTCTACTCGAAATTGGTCTATAGTAACGCTTATCCTCGTTCGCCAGGAAAGTTAAACAGTCTCGTCTCGTCTCGTTCTCGTTAACCCAGTCTCGTGTCTGGTCTTGTGGGATAAATGTCTCGTCACACCCGTAATATATTGTGAATGAACAAATATTTTTCTACAGACCTGATCTTTGAACAACAAATCTAAATATTAAGCTTAACTTAATTAATATTCATAGGTCAAGCTTCTGTCATTTTTGGGCAATGGTTCACATGCAGCCGCTTGAGTAAATCTTGATGGATGTCTTGGCCCACTTTGTAAAAACAGTTAAGTTAGATGCCTTCATTCGTCTTTGAAACACAAATGAAGATATTTTTTGATTAAATCCAAGAGCTTTCTGACCCTGCATAGACAGAAATGCAACTGACACATTCAAGGCCCAGAAAGGTAGTAAGGAGATTGTTAAAATAGCCCGTGTGCCATCGGTTTGGCAAATGAATCAGCCATTTAGGTAAAGTTATGAGTTTCATATTGAGAGTATCATTTCATTTTTTAAAAAATAATTTCATATTTAAATATTTATTTTAAAAAAAATACCCATTGATTATCATTATTTATACTTTTTTGTAATCTCTATTTAATGCTTTTCTCATCTACCACAATAATGACTTAACTGATCTTTCGAGGGGACAATTTCTCACCCAAAATTAATGTGTGATTTATTTGTGAATAATCTGATTAATTAGTCAGCACATCGTGTAATTAATTTGCTTAAAATTTTAATTTACTTGACAGCCTTACTAAAAACAGGTATGGCTGCATTAGCTGCTGCTGGATAAATTGAGGTGGTGCTGACCAGGTAAAACCACTTAAGAACAGGAGCTGGTGCACTTACTAAAGGCCTATCATTTACTAGCAACCCGCTGACAGCCTCGGGGTTATTAATAGATCTTGCCGAAATGAAAGTAAACACAACCTTAGCTTGGAGGAACTGTCTGTCTTCTTTAATGTGTCAGGTAATAATGGCCGTACTTAGTTCCCTCACAAAGATAAATTGGCGCAGCCAAAGAGCGCTAGGCAACTCTACCATTCTCCTCTGGCTAAATGAAAAACTCATCCCAAGGGAAGAAATAGTTTAAAACATCTTAGGGAAGCACTGTTCAGCTGTATTAGTCAGCAGAACCGCAACATTAAAAATGAGCTGTTAAGATAAATCAATTAGGTAAAGAATAGCAGTGCTTCTCCATTTCCGCAAGGTTGGTAAGCAGTTCTATCACACTAGTGGCATTGTATAATGTTGGCTGAGTCTTGTGGCTGTAAATTCCAAATTGTTTGTTTGAAAGTTTATTCCCATGTCTTGCTCTGTAAGCTGTACTTCCATTGTAAGTGCATTACTGGTAAATGTGTCGTTCCAGCGCAGAAAGAAAAAAAATTAAAAGGATACAGTAAAAAAGAGAAAGAAATAAGAAGAAATAAAATAAAAGTATACATTTACTTTTGAACTATCCTTCATGTTCAAGGTAAAATAGCTGAAAATCTTTGAAACAAGGTATATTTACTCAAGAAGTATCTCTTGACATTCAATTGTATTTTGTCTTACTGTGCTGGTAGACTTGTTTGAAGTATAAGACAAAATACGCTTATATACCAGAGACATTCAGCTGTGAATGCTCTGCATACCCAAGCTATTAGAGAGAATGGTTTCGGGAACTGGCTAATTAATAAGGCTGCTATAAAATCCTTTGTCATTTGATGTGTAACATAAAGCTTACATAATAAATTGTAGGGAATATATATAAAGCTGTCCGCGAATTGCAGATCCAAGTGGGAAACTGTGCAGTTGCTTCCAGATCTCAGTTGTTGAAAATCTAATTGTTTTAGATGCAAACTGAACTTGAGTAAATCAAATAAACAAAAAACGGTGATGGTGTATTTTCATGTTTTCTCAAACAAAGCTAATTTTGAAAGCTCCATAAAAGTACCATAAATGTTTCATTTGCATTAAGTAGCACGACATGTGCACTGCATTTCAAGTCTTCTGCAGTTATACGATAACTTTGTATGGGAAACAGCCTTCAATATCTGTCCATTTTCAGCAACTTCAAAGGATAGTTCCCCCAAAAATTAAATTTACTATTAATATACTAACCCTTAAACCACCCTAGATGTAGGTGACGTTTTTTCTTCAGTAGAACAGTACAGAGGATTTTAAGCTGAAACCCTTGGTTCTTGGTGATTCATAATATGCTACACTCTTAAAAAGATAAGGGTTCTTTATTGCCATTGACAGTTCCATGAAGAATCTTGAACATCCATGCAAGCTTTTAAATTCAGAAAAAGGTTCTTTACAGTGGCAAAAGGTTCTGTACATTTTTAAAATGTTCTTCAAAATGATTAATCATGTTAAGAACTGTTTGCTGAAAGGTTCTTTGGGGAACCAAAAATGGTTCTTCTATGGCATCACTGCAGAAAAAACCCTTTATTTTTAAGGCACTTGAGTGTCAAAAAGAGCATATCAGGCAACACAAAATGAATACCTGTGGCTCTTGACGAAATATTGAGGCCTTAAGATGCAAAATGATTGGTCTGTGCAAGAAACTGAACATTATTTATAACATTATTACCTTTGATCCATAGCCTCACACAAATGCTGCAGTTCGATTCTTTTCTGCAAATTGGTTCTTTCGGACAGTTTATTTCAGTAAACTGGTTCAAATACCAGATTAAGCAGTTTGTTTATGTAGTTATGAAATTATGTCACGTTTACACAATTAAATTAATAAAACACTCCATAATAATGTGAAACGTGTGTATAAAGCATATACACCAGTCTGCATCAGCTCACCTTTTTACATAAACCATGAGAAATCATAAAAAAACATTCATTTTGTCCTTCATGCTGCGTTCACAGATGCTTTTATAGACAGTTTTTCAGTTCTTTGGTCTGCGTCTGAACTTTTTCCTCAGTTCAGTGACTGTTGAAGGAACTGGAGCACAATAAAGTTGGCAAAAAAGTTGGCAGTACAAGAGTCATTTCGAGTAGGAGTGACTTGCCAGGCACATCCAAAAGTGAGTTTAACTGTGCTACTCAAGCTGCAAACTGTTTCAGATGGTTCAACTTTTTCATCCAACTGTAAATAATCTCCATTAAATAATGTTCAGTTTCTTGCACAAGCTAATCGTTTCGCTTCATAAGATATCAATAGGAGCTACAAGTATTCATTTTGCCTTTGACTCTGAAATGCTGGTAGCCATTGACTTGCATTTTATAAATCATGAAGGACTATGGTTTCACCTAAAAATCATTTTTTTTCACCTGAAAAAAAGTCACCTACATGCAGTGTTGTCAAAAGCACTGATCACGATACCATTCCATACTCTAATTTTAAAAAAGTCCATTTGCCGCTAACATTTGAGCACTGTTGAGTGGGTTCTTAAATGCCGCTGATTATCCATAGTGTTTGTCATCGCTTCTTCACGGAGCATTTGGTGAAGAGCGTGAAGTGACGATCATTGTAGCCAATCACAGTCATACCTGTTGAGCATGTAAACACTCTGGTCAATCAGAGGTGTTTAAGAACCCGCTCAACAGCACTCATATGTTAGCAGGAAACATTTTTCAAATTACAGTACCAAATGGTATCACAGTCAGTACTTTTGACAACACTACCTACATCAATGGATAGCCTAAGAATGAGTAAATTAACAGATTAAATTAATTTTGTTTGTGTGTGAAGTATTCCTAAAATTCCTGTCTGTTCATCAGCTAAAGCTATTTCATGGCTTTCGAATACATGGAATATAGCGCACAGGTTGTACAGATTATTTTTGTGATGTTTCCTTTTGAGTTTGCTTAAGGTTTTTGAGAGCTGCATGAAAGTTCTTTAAAAATTCTCCTTTAGTTTTTCACAGGAAAAATAACAGCAAATGAAGCAAATAATGCTTGAATTTTCATTTTTGTCTGAACTATGCCTTTAGGTTTTCCAGCTAACAGAGAAGCTGTCATTAAGGGATGTTGTGTTCAGCTGAACAATGTCTCAGAAACTGTATGAATGGCAATTTAAAGCTGCAGAGAGCAGAGGAGGGTTGATGGCTGGGAATTAATGCCTGTACTTTGAAAGCAGGTCTGCTCTTTCTGATGAAACCAGTGTTCTTTACAAAGCGCCTGGGAAATGGATTTTTCCACAGGTGCCAATAGCTTCTCTAAATGGCCACGTGCTCTAATATGTCTTGATGATTGACCATTTTCTTGAGCCCTGCGGGGGAGAGTTTTACAGGCTCAAGTTGCACAGAATATAAGCGTCAGGACTGTGTGGTGGAGGTACTAAGTCTTTTATATAAGGCAAGGGAGCACAAGTGCACTTAAAGTGTGATAGGCCTTTATTTACTTGATCTTATTTCTGATTTTGAGATTTAATTTCATGCAAGCTAATTCTATCTTTCCTTTGAAGGGAGATGCTTCTATTCTGTATACACTACAACAGCTTCTATTTTGTTAGTCCTGGTCACCCTCACCTTTAAGGTTCACTCGGTTTATGTTTTACACACAGGTGTTTCATTTTTGTTTTGAGAGAGATATCACAGCATTTTTGGGAGCTATATTGGGAATCATTTGAATATACATCACTCAAATGCATGTCGAAATAACATGATGATTTTATTTTGGCAGGATTCAGTCTGGGTCGTATCTCAGCACCGGCTGGTTCACACTCATTCTGGCCATGGACATGTGCAAGGAGATCCGAGTCTACGGCATGATCAATGACACGTACTGCAAGTAAGACTGACATGCAATCTATCACTTGACAATGGGCTTTAAAGAAGCTTCCCCTGTTTCCAGAGTGAAATAGGACAGCAGAGCTGATAGAGCAGCGCTGTGGGGTTTCATTTAAACTCTGGGGATAGTCCACCTTGCCATAATACAGACGTACACACAAATATGTTTGCTTCAAAATTCTTCACTAGTTATCATTTTAGACCATGTAATGTTGCAATATGGTTTAGCATACCTCGAACACCAAAAAAGGTCTGAACACATTTTTACATAATGTAAAATAACACCATAGCAGTATGATTTGCTGTATAATAGGAGTAGTGCTATGCTCAGTTCCATTTAGCGATATTTCTTTTATATTTGGTTCATTAATTTAAAGGTGCACTCAGTTGCTCTGTCTCACTTTGAAGGCTGCGTCCACCGGAGGTTACATTTGTCGGTCACGTATGTCATTGAAGCTGCCTCATTTTCGAAGAAAGAAATAACAGTTCACTCTGCAATTATTACTTTTCTGAAATGAGACATCTTGGATGAAGCATGCAGCCAACAAATGTGACCTTTGGAGGGCGCAACCTACAAAACAAGATGCGAGTAGTTTTTGGCTGCATCCAAAATCACATACTATATTGTATGTAAAGAACAGTATGTGAAAAGAGTAGTATGATCAGATTCACAGTATTTATAAAACAGTAGCCAAAGACTTCCCAAATGACCTACCACTTCCGGTTAGATTCTAAAGTGTGCATCCAATACAGAGAGATACGAATGATAACAAGGGGTAAAACAAGAAACAGGTGTATATTTATAATAAATCTAATAAGAACCAGTGTATAACATAATTAGTGTCCATGGCAACAAATAAGAAGCAGAAGCAAAGAAAACAGTAACGTTACACAGTAAAAGCAAGTAGAATAAATGAAAGTTCTAAAACACTTTGACCACGTTACATGTCCATATCACAGTACATGTCTGTCGGTGTTGCCAAGTCTGTGGAATTGGGCTACTTTAATACTGTTGCCGCGGGTTGTTTTTAATGTTTTTAATGGGAATTTTACCATGGCAACCCCGCCAAAAAACATATATTTTACCCCCCGGAGCGTGTTTTTTTAACCGGGAAACTCCCTCCGAAACGTGGGTGGGTTATGTTGTGAAACCTGGCAACCCTGATGTCCATATCCGTATGATTTCATTTATTTCAAATATCCTTACAGCCTAAAAGATTTTCATGGGAGTGGCCAGGTAGGGGCTGACAACCAGTCTTCATTACTTTTCATCACTGACCATGATCACTTGCTAGTAGTCATACTGGCTGCATAAAAATAAGTGTTCATTTTGTTAGTTTCCGTACTTATTTTACCTGCGTTTTTACTGCACTTCCAGACAGTCAGTATTAAACATTTAGACAGACCATGATATAAAATTTATTTCAGATTAATTAAGTCAGAAGTACTATGATTAATGGAAATTAAATACAATAGCAAAGAACATTAACATTATCAAAGAACGTGATCACTGATTAGCCTAGCCTAGTCTAGTGCAATTTTTTTCAATTTTAAAAGGCACTTGCATGTTGGCACCAAGAGCCTTGTGGGCAGCGTGCTAGCATACTGCTCCAGGCGTCCCGTGTTCGAATCCTGCCTCAAGGACCTTTCCTGATCCCACCCCCATCTCACTCGCCCACTTTACTTCCTGTCACATCTGATCTGTCCTGTCTTAATAAATGCCAAAAAATAAACCTTAAAAAAAAACACTTGCATAATAAGTGAAGCTATCTACACTATGTGGTGAATAAAATGTCGTACCACACTGCAAACATCTGCGGCATGTTGCGGCTCTGACGCGACCACTCTAGTAGTCAGTGCTTGTGTTTATACCAGCCACACCTTGGCACGTGTTTTGACCCCCTATACTGCACATGTCTGCGGCGCGTTATGGCTCTGACGTGGCCACCGGAGCTGATCGTGACCACTCTAGTAGTCAATGCTTGTGTTTATACCAGCCGCCTTCGTGGCTCATTGAAGCGTCAGGCTAGTTAGGCGCCTAGCGTCTTTTTGACGGATAATAGTAATAATACTGCCGTGCAAAGGCAAAAGACCATAACTTCGATTTTGGTAAATAAAAAATTAGTTATTGATGTTTTTGGGACATTCAAGCCATCCTTTATCATGTGTAAAAGTATCTTAAGTAAATTTAGTTGTTTTTCCAAGAAAATAATGGATTGTCTTAACGTAACTTCGAAAAACCCTAGACAAAACCAAGGCAGAACACTGTTTAATAGCAGTTACCGCTCTTTCACTTTGTGTGAAACACTCAAATTGAGTTACGGCATTCTGCCTTTGTTTAGCCGCGCGTCAGTATGAAGTCACGGTGCCGACTCTGAGTTATTCGGTGTTCTGCCTTTTTTTACTGTCCAGTGAAGTCTACCACATTTTAATTATAACTAAACTTGTATACTTTCATACATCTGATCTGTCACTGAAGCATTAGACAGTTAGATAGATAGCGATCGGCCAGACAGCTCCATAAAATAACGCACTGTACAGAGATATTTTGGCAACAATATGTAATCGTGAATAATCTTTGAAGATTTTTTTTTCCTTTTTATAATGCAGATTATCCAGCAGGCTGTCACTTCTAGTTGGACGCGTGTGGAATCGAATGCCATAGCATGTAGCATTATCAAGTATAAAATCAGTAGGCTACGAACAGCTTGCAATTAAATCCATATCCGTCCTTTTCTTGTAGCCCGATAAAATCAATCCACGAGCATTCTGGCCATTCCTGCTTGCTGGCATTCACATCAATCCACAAGTCATTCTTTTAGGTTAGGCTATTTTATTTAAGTCAATGTAAAAGCAATTATGATGTGTCTAGCGTTCTCTTACGTTACTGAGCATAGCAAGTACAAGTACCAGTAGTGGTACTCAGGCTCCCTCTAGTCGTACGCAGAGAAAGTTACTGCCTTTTGCCTTGGTGTGACTTCTCACTTTTTGCAGACACTGCAAAGGCAGAGTACAGTGGCTTCGAAATAGGGGTATAAATCAAGTTTGAAGTTACAATTTTTTAATGTAGATAATTTTCATTACTCAGACATCTAATTGCCAAATTTCCAGTGTCCTACCTATAACTAATTTATTAATTTCAAATCGAGCCATTCTCAGATGCCTGTCGTTGTGGCATCACACCGACAAAGGCGGCTCCCACGATAGTTGATTGACATGAGCGTCTTACCTCAGATCAGTTGTAACAGTCCAACCTCCATGTTTTGATGCCAGAGCAGGGATGTAAGTTAGACAAGAATTGAGCGATTGAGGTGTTGTGTTGCTGGATGTAATAATGAAGTCGTATACACCTAGGATGTAGTGTTGGGACATATGCTCAGTTTTCATATTGTCCTGTCGTTAGCCTGTGAGATACAGACTGATACACAATATTATCATGCTAATTTATTTATTTACTTACTTAGTTTCTTTGCCGGCAAATGAACCAACACCAGCATAAGGCTAAAAGCAGCCTAATGTTTTCAAAATGTCGTAATTTGTGTTTAACATGATAATAATTTTATAAAAAGTTACTAATGCAAACATTTCCTTAGTTATTCAAAAAGCAGCTACAGAAGATGAGAACCAAGAACGAAGAAGAACGTAGGCTAAAGAACATTTAGCCTACGTTATCAAAGAACATCATCACTGACTAGCCTAGCCTAGTCTAGCACGAGTTTACGCACTTTAAAAAACACTCCCGGTAAGTGAATACACATGAATAAATATCAGTTTAAATGCGGCTTCAAACGATCCCAAATGCGGTTGTAAACAATCCCAGCTGAGAAACAAAAGGTCTTATCTGGCATAACGATCGGTTATTTTAATAAAAATAATACAATTGATATCATTTTTAATGCCAAATGCTCGTCTTGTTTTACTCTGCCTGTTCTGTTTTTGTTCCGGTTCATGACAGTTAGGGTATGTCAAAAAACTCCCATCTCATGTTCTCCCTCAACTTCGAAATCATCTTATATTGCTGTTTTACCTTTTTTGTTAAGGGTGTTTGATCTTCTTTGCATGTTTACTTTGCAAAGACTGGGTCGAAACTTCTGCGGCGATGTGGGATGATTTTGAAATGATTTTTGAAGTTGAGGGAGAAAACACGATTGGAGTTTTTCGACATACCCTAACTGTCTTGAGTCAGAATACACAGAGTTCAGGGAGAGAAAGGCAAGATGAGCTTTTGGGAATAAAAAGTATTTAATGAAAATAACCGATCGTTTCGCTAGATAAGACCCTTCTTCCTCGGCTGGGATCATTTAAAACCGCATTTGGGAACGTTTGAAGCCACATTTAAACTGCATTTCTTTTCGACTGATGAAAGAAAGACATGAACATCTTGGATTACAAGGGGGTGAGTGCATTATATGTGAATCTTTGTTTTGCCTTTAAAAAGAATAAAAAAAAGTCCTTTGGGCGTTATTCCTGCAATAAATTGTTGCCAAAAATGGCAAAATATTCTGTGTTGTCTTGTTTTCTAACACACTGTTATGCATGTCTCCTGACACTGTGCTTCAGTAGTTTACTGGCAACATATAAGCCCCTTTACCATGAAGCTCACACTATGATTCCATTTTAATGATAGTGTCCTTAACAACCTCACGCCCCCCCTGCTGCAGATAGACATAAGCAAAGCATGCGATGATGTGATTAGCGTGTTTGTAAAGTAGCTATTATTGCCTGTTTTCCCAGCCATTTATTCATTCCGCTCTCCCTTTCAAAACAATGAGCAATTTTCATTTCACAGCAACTCCCAGTCACCTGTAAAGACTGGCAAATGAGAAAACAGTGGCTACAACAAAGTCATTTTGATGAAAGGCAGTTCAGCTGGGAAGTATCTATTTTAGCATAATGTGCTGAGCTGTTGTTGCAATTGACCTCGCTGGATCTCTTGTAATTAAAATTCAACAGGTGCTGCTGGGAGAGAAAAATTGAATCTATTTGTGAGGGGGAAAAAAATGCCTTCTGAGCTGCCATTTCTCCACGGGAGTTCTCCTTACGGACTCAGAGCACTCAGTCTTTGAATAAAAAGTAGCAATGGGTTAAAGCTTCAACAACATCAAAAGTGCTACAGGCTTCCTGGTCTTTATTGTGCACAATTCATCAGTGCATTACGGAGCAAAACATCCTTGTTTTTCTATTTTCCGGTGTTTTTTTGGTTTCATTTAGAAATATGTGATGCGGAAATAAAATAGATTGCAAATGCCTTTTAAAATGTACTGAAAATGGCACTTCGTAGGCTGATTTATTGTGATGGAATAACAAAGTAACATTTATTTATTTTTAAATCTCAGATCAGAAGGCTACAGGAAGGTGCCGTACCACTACTACGAAGCGGGAAGTCGTGACGAATGTGCCGAATACCTCTTGCACGAGAGCGCCCCTTACGGCGGCCACCGGTTCATCACAGAGAAGGCTGTTTTTGCAAAGTGGGCTAAGACGCACCCCATCAAGTTTTTCAGTCCGGAGTGGCAGCTGTCATGACCAAGACTCCCACTGTTTCAGAATATCCCCTGATACTACAACTCTGTTGGCTCGTTCCCCCTGCATTGTAAAGTAATTTACACGCAATGGCTAAACGAATCATTCCAATTGCGATGTCAAATGGCAGTTGTCCGAGTGAAGTGAGTATCCCATTGTGACCATGAAGAGACGTCTTGATCCTAGTGTGATCAAATAGTGGATTTTGCATGTTCTCATTTTATACTCATCTGGACAATCAGTAGTGTATTTGAGCACACGTAATGCAGAAAAAATCTACAAAGAACGTCAAATCCTTGCTTTAGCTTTCATCACCTTAAATTGGCTCACTTTAGGGCTGGCCGATATACCAAATTATTTATAAAATGACATCTTGATATTTTTCAGCGTTTTGAATATATTTATATATTTGCTCTGAAATAGGTTAGGGATTGCATTTTTGCATTTAAAAACCTGAGACGCAAAAAAGTGGAATGCAAAATATCTACGTGTAGAGACTCATTTTTTACAAGTTGAACTACTTTTAATTTGAGCACCCAATTTTTAGACTGCTGTCACGTCATGTTTTTTCTAACAAACCATTTCAACTAAACATCCACTGTAGCCATCAGATTCATCAGATTTTTTTTTACCCTGAATAAACCCAAGGAAGAATGATATTTACTTATCATTTATCTGAACCAGTATATTTACATGTATTTTTTATAAGCAGCCACTGTAGTCAATTCAGTTCATTTGATTATTTGTGAAAATACGCTTTTTACCACTTGATAGTCATTTTAATGATTTGATCATCTGAACCAATTCTGTGCAAACAAATAGCTGAATCAGAATATTGCAAAATAAATTAATATAAATTAATATAAAGTAATTGAACTTAGTATAAAACATTTCTGTTTAAACACGAGTATGACGAGTATGACACTAATAGCCAAATTAAAATCACATTAAATGTGATGATTCACAGTGCTGCTTATTTTTATATTGCCTGCAACATAATCATGAAAATTTGTTATATCGTCCAGCCCTAGTTTCTTTTTTATTTTCTTTTTTGTTATTATATTATGGTTATTTTTGTCTCGTAGACAACAGATGTTAGGAAAACAGTCAGTATAAAACGTTATACTTTCATGCAAAACTTTCAAAAATCATTACCCCAAAATCCTACAGATTTTTTCACTACACCACTGACATCGCTTTGGAAACTTGTAACATTCAAAGCATCCTTTAAACTGCTTAATAGGTCATTCAGGAACTTATTATCCCCCATTTTTTATTTATTCCCTGAACAAAAGAATACATGAGTAGAATCCAGGTGTTTGTTGATCTGAGACTGTAGAATATAACGAGTGATATTCTGTTGTTACGTGCCATGACAAGAAAGCAGCATTGCTTACGATATCCAAGTCTGCTGTTGACAAAAGACTCGAGGAACGAGTGAATTCGGATGTTAAGACTGTGCCTGTATGAAGTGTAGCATATACTGACTCTGCAAAGCAACCTACCCTTCATTTTTTATGCCTTATTTACTTATTTAAAAATGACACTTCTGTCCACCACCTTTCAGTATACTGAATTCCCATGAGAACAAGCTACACCGTCTCTGTTGTCAGATCCGCAGGTTAATTTGATCAGCTGTTGTAGCTAAGTGTCGTAGCATCATATAAACCAGCAGACAATGCAGCGCCCTTGGGGCTCCCCTACTGCTTTGAGACGTCCGCTGCGCTTGACGTCGAGTTTTTTCCCCATCAAACACAGAGTACACTCTTTTTGCATGTATATCGAGAACATTCATCATCGCCGATACTGTAAGTAACACGTTTCCGTATCAGCTTGTGATTCTGACATCATCTGGCAGCTCAGCCCGGACAGCCTTTCTCTTCTAATGCACCACTCTGTGCATGTTTGACCAGCACTGCGACATCGTGTGAGCACCATCACAGTTTATTCCCTGGAGAAAAAGATGGACTGGATGCACAGGCTGTGCGAAGAGAGAATTATATACGGCATGAGAATATGAGACCGATACGCAGAACGGAAAGCAGGCGCCAGTGCTGGAGCACTTTGATGAGATACTGCTCACTCCTCTGGCCAACCTGTTCATTAAAACAATTGATGTCAGCTCAATTTCTCAGAGTGCTGACCCAGGATCGTCATTTCCTGGCCTCTCGTATTGATTTTGTTCACCATGTGACATAAAACAGAGCTGGTCAAGAAATGGCACTTTCACTCTTTAATGTATTTTTGACTTTAGCTTCTGTTGTTCAAGGCTCAGTGATACTTGATGTTCTCATGATATGCACTTCATGACCAGAAGTATGTGGACAATGCAAAAATCATTTTGTTTAGCAGTTTTTTTTGTTGTTGTTTTTTTGTCTTGTTTTCCCTTAAAAATCTAATCTAAAACAAACACCATATACATTCACTGGAGAAACTAAATACTGTAGGATAATTATTTTCCAAATTTTGCTTATTTTCATTGTTCACTGTTATTTCATTTTCACTGTTAAACCTCATGTGGTTTTGTTTACACTTAAAGCAAGATGAAATATAATAATAATAATAATAATAATAATAATTACACTAAAGTTTTTTTTTTTGGAAAGTAATTAACACTTTTATTCAGCAAGGAGTCTTTTAATTGATCAAAAGAAAATTTAAAATACATAGTTTTAAATGAAAATATTAAGCAGCACAACACTGATCACTGATCATCACTGATAACAGGAAATGTTTAAGTACGACTTTCCAGTGCCACGTAAAAAAACAAAAAAACTAAAATACTGACATTAAAGTCATAATATTTTGAGAATAAAGTCTAAATATTTTGAGAATAAAGCAAAATTATGAGAATAAAGTTGAAATGTTTCGAGAATAAAGTCAAAATTTTGAGAATAAAGTCCAAATATTTTGAGAATAAAGTTGAAATGTTTCCAGAATTAAGTCGAAATTTCGAGAGTAAAGTCGAAATTATGAGAATAAAGTTGAAATTTTTCTAGAATAAAGTCGAAATTACGAGAATAAAGTCAATATGTTTTGAGAATTAAATGGTAGAAACTAGACAGTATAGCCTGCGCATGCAAATGTCCCGGATTGAGAGCAACCAGGCAATATTGCCAGGCCACCGGAATTGATTAGAATATATGTGGCAGAAATCATACCATATGTCATACTCGCAGGGACAGTATGCTTGGAAATAATATTTCACGTCTTCGATTGCATTGGTTATTTGTAGTGCGCCAGCTCGCCAATAGCAATAAGCTTTGTGCTTTTGGTACTTTTAATATAAAACAAAGTCTCAGCTTTCAAAATCATTTTTATACCGAAATACAAACAATGGGCCTCATTCATGAAACTTGAGTAAATATATGAGTAAATTCTTCCCGGAAATTCTCCTCCGGATTGACAAACGCTTCGTAAACGTCCAATTTGATAGTTAAACATGCGTATGTTAATGAATTCTAACCATTCATAAATAGGGCGCTTGTGTATGCTCATTCACAATTAGCTTAATCCCCGCCTTTTAATTACAGCTACGCAATTTGCATGTCCAGAAACGCAGTGGAATATTGGTCTACTTTCTCAGATTTGACTCCAGTATATTACGATATACTGGATATATAACGAATAGGCGATATGCCTAACAATAAATATTCAATAACGTGTGTCCACCAAAGAGTTTTTAGCCAGCTGAAAAAGTGTCAGGCGTTCTTCTTAAAATGACCAGCTGCTGGCGCTTGAAAACGCTGTTCCACCACAGCGCCACCAGCTGGACATTTACGGCTGGGTAAATAGTAACAGTGACGAACGCCGTGTTTTACAGTTGTCAAATTAGATGGAGAAAAACTATTCTAAAAGAGGGTAAGGGCAAATCAACTTGTAATTATTATGCCAAATTCAGTGTTATCAAAACACAGGACATTTTACACACCATTTACACGTGGTAGGGAGCAGGCGGACATTTCTTTCGTACAAGCTAACATTTTGAAAATACGAACATTTTTATGAATTTGAAAGTTTCCGTCAAAACGGCTTTACGAACGATTTACACAAAAATTCGTTCTGCTCGTGTTTCATGAGTGAGGCCCAATGTGTCTTACAATAATGTGTTTTTCAAGCTCTTTAATGTGGCATGACAGATCGCTGTATTCATGTGAATCACCTCATTAAATTATAGCATAATTTAATGAAACGAATGTCTCACTACAAATCTGTAATGGAAACACAGCTACTAAAGACTGACGCAATTAGCTTAGCATCACAGGAATAAATGGCATTTTAATTTTTTAATTAACTTTTTTAAATTGTAATAATACAAGAGACTTCTCACCGACCCCAGACTTTTGAACTATACTTTTTATTGGAAACAAGACAAAAAAAACTGATTTAGAAAATCAGTTTGCAGTAGACTTGAACATCACACCCATATGTTCTTGTTTGAAAGCCATTGGCATTCATCTGAAGGTGGTTCTTCTTTTGCTGCTATAACGGCTTCCACTCTGTGAAGGCTTTCCACCAGATGTTGGAATATAGATGAAGGGATTTATGTCTATTCAGACACCGGAGCATCTGTGAGGTCAGGTGCTGATGGTGGGTGATGGGGTCTGGCTCACTCAGCTTTCCAAATTAATTCCAGAGGTGTTCAGTGGAATTCGTGTCACGCTTTGTGAAGGCCACTCAAGTTTTTCCATCAACCTTTCTTTGTCCACAGTGACTGGAACAAGAAGAGCTCCATTATTCTTTTAGAAGGCTGCATGGGTGTATTCTTGATTTTATTAACTTCTTAGTAACAGGTGCAGCTGAAATAGCAATACTTGTTAACTGGAAGTGGGTGTCCACATGCTTGTGGCCATGTTGTGTATATTGTGTATATGTGTGTTATCTCAATCTCATGATCTGCCTGATGCGGTCAATGCCTTTCCACAGATCTGCAGCAGCTTTAGCGCTTCAGCGCAACCAAGTGAATGTTGACTTGTCACCCAGATGCCAGACTGAGTCAAAATTCAGCACATTTTGAATTCTTTTTGTTTGTGAAAAACACAAAACTGGCTTCTGCATTGAGTTTGTCCTCTTAGGTTGTTTCTTTATCAAATGTTGGTACTGTAAGTGCTTTTCTTGAGCCTTTTAAAAGGGTGCGAGCTTGAGGTGTACACTTTATCACTTTTTCTTTGCAGCGTTAAGTGTCCTTTTTAGTTGCTTTTACCTTTCATTCTAGTTATTGTATTTTTGCTGCATGTCTTTTTCATTTATTTTTTTGCTTATGTCTTCATACAATTAAGGTTTTGGCCATTCGCTGCAATCAGAAGTGTCTGGTTTTTTTTGTTTTTGTTTTTTTCAGGTGGTGATTTGCTGAGTGTTCCCTCCATTGTTAGTGCAATCTACTAAGAGTCAAATATACAGTGCTTTCCAAAAGTAACAATCCCACTAACAAGGACACAATTGCCTTACAATTGGCCTCTAACTGTGACTCATTGAAATGACTTCCACATTTTCAGGGAGAAAAAAAATAAAACAAAGAACAAAAAACAAGGGATTATCGTTTAAATTGTAAATGTAAAAAAATAATAATAATTAGTAATTATTAGTAAGCACATTACAATTACAATTAAGTGAGAACAAATGCATAATGAGAGGGTTGTACATATCACAGTAGCACAAGCTATTATTTCAGCATTTAATTTTTACAATGATGTAAACCTCGCTATGATGCTAGATCTTACTTTTTTCTATTTTTAGCACGTTGCTATGTGATTGCAAAATGGCCTAAGTCACAAAAGCCCACAGACAATTTTTTTATGCTATTTGGACCCCTAGATTTTGTTATACATTAGATTTTTTTGAGGAATGTTTTATTATCTGGTGGGCAAAAATTGTACGATCACTTAATACTTAATACTTACACTGCAAAAAACTATATTCCATTAAAATGTAAAACTTTTAAAAGTTTAATTGCCTTGAATTTTTAAGTAAAATCAAAGTAGTGCCAAAGTCACAACCTGCATTGAAAAGTACAGTACATTACTTTTTGATTTGAATTAATGATGAAGAAAATCACATCTAAATCAATGGTAAAATACACCTACCAACTATTGTGATGAGGTAGTACAAAAATATATACACGCAAAAACATTAAAAAAAAAAGCATAACCATAAACTAGATTGAATAATGGAAAGATTTTCGGCGATTTAAAACCATCTAAAATAAACCCCTCACACTTACAGTAAAGTCATGATAGCATTCTGCTGTGAGGCTGCTTTTCAAAAGCAAGGACTTGGCATCTTGATCGAAGGAAGAATGGATAATTCTAGAATATTTTTTAGCTTGAAAATGATCCCACGCACATGCCCGGTTTAACAATGGCGTGGCCTAAGAGGTAAATTTCCTACAATGGCACCCTCAAAGCCGTGATCTCGGTCCAATTGCGAATCTCTGGCGCAATTTGAAAATCATCAGTGCGCAAGAGTCACTGACTAACCTGAAATATCAATCTGCCTGGGGAAAATGGGACAAAATTACACCTTAATACAGCTGTGAAAAGCTGGTACATACCACAAAAGACATTTATAAAGCCAGCTTTGCAGCTGTCATTGCTTTAATGCTAGCTTTATAATATACTCAAATGTGTAGACTGAATATTTTATGTTTTATTGAAAAAGTAAAACATCTTTACAGTTGGATTTATACAGCAGTATAATGAGAGAACTGTTTAAGGGTGTGAAAACCTTTGCAAAGCACTGTATCATCCTGTGTTGTGATTTTGAGCATGTTATGAAACTTGCCTTGAACAGTGTTGTTCTGTAAAAATGAGTCTTGTTATGTTAACCATTTTGTGGTGTGTAAAAAAAGATGTCTGTTCTTCATTGCAAAAGTGATGGATTCAAACTGTTTGGGCATAGTCCTCAAATATAATGTAATTACACTATATTTATTTAGTTTATTTACAGGTCAGTCTACTGTATTTTAGTGTGTAATTATCAGCAGTGCACAATCAAATAGTTTGACTCACAAGCGTTTTGATTTATTTTCATTTACTGATAAAACAGTTTTACTAGGAATTTACTAAGTATACAATATAATTACCATGTCTTGTCATGTCCTGTTCCTTCACTTCATGCTCATCATTCAGAGACTGTGTAAATATCATCATAAGATTTGAGGGAATTGATTCAGACTTTATTTATTTTTGGATCTTGATTAGAAAAAATAAGTGCATACAGATTATTCAAAATGTATCCTCTTGAAAAAGTAGCAGATGGCTTTGGTATGACATGGTGAAATAATGACAGATTTTTCATTGGAGTGTGAGCCGTTCCTTAAAAAAATCTGTGTTGTACAATATATACACTACCAGTCAGATATTTGGAATAATTATGATTTTTAATATTTTTGGAAGAAGACTCTTATGCTCACCAAGGCTCTATTTTTTTTTTATTAAAAATAAAAATACAGTAAAACAATAATATTGTGAAATATTATTACAGTTTAAAATAATGGTTTTATATTTATTTTGTTTATTAAAAAGTAATATACATATTTAAAATGGAATTTATTGCTGATGGCAAAGCTGAATTCCTGGCAGCCATTATGCCAGTCTTCAGCGCCACATGATCCTTCAGAAATTATTCTAATATGCTTATTTGGCGCTCAATCATTGTCAATTGTTCTTGGTGCTCAATTATTAATAATGGTCTCATTACACTATTATATGTTGAAAACAGTTTTTGCTGATTTTTGTGGGAACCATTATGCATTCTTCTCTGATGAATAAAAAGTTCAAATGAACAGCATTTATGTGAAAAATAAATATTTTGTAAATATTTAATGTGTCTTTGCTAAATAAAAGCATTAATTTCTTTGAAAAAAATGTATGGTAGTGTATAATAGGTTGAAGGGTAGTGTATCAAAAATAATAATCATCAAAAACAGTTTAACATTGATAATAATAAAATATGTTCCTTGTGCTGCAGATCAGCATATTAGAATGACCTAAATAATCACGTGACACTGAAGACTGGAGTAAAGATGCTAAAATGTCAGTTTGACCATTACAGAAATAAATGACATTTTAAAATATAGTAAACTAGAAAGCGATTATTTTAAAGTGTGATCATAGATAACTATAATTTGGTTCGGGCACACTTTATTTTGCATTTATTTTGCTTTTCTTTTCTTTTTTTTCCAATCCAATTCCAATTCTTGCTATTAACAAACCATTAACTATGACTTTTGCCTCAATAAACTACTAATTTACTGTTTATTAGTAGTTAGTAAGGTAGTTGTTAAGTTTTGGTATTAGGTAGGATTAGGGATGTAGAATATGGTCATGCAGAATATGTGCTTTGTAAGTACTAATAAATAGCCAATATGTTATAAATAGGCATGCTAATAAGCAACTAGTTAATAGTGAGAATTGTTTCCTAAAGTGTTACCTTTTGTTCTTACTGCATTCGTAATCAAACAAATGCAGCTTTGGTGAGCATGTAAGATTCTTTTGAAAATATGTGGAATTATTCCAAACTTTTGACCGATAATGTTGGTATAAGCAAATTGTAAATATTATTGTCTGATTAACTTCGAATTCTGACAGTGCAGGTTGGAAAATGACATAACAGTACAGATTATTAGTTGGTGACATATATTAATGATGCCTTTGTCTTATTGTCTTATTGGTTGGTTTGCCGCTCTGTTGTTGTAATCCAGATGTGGTTGCATTTAATAAGTGGAAGTGATTATGAGCAATGGTTACACTCCTCATTAAAATCTAAATGAACCATGAGACATTGAGGGAAAATGAGCTGTAATACCCCATCAGCCCCCGCTAGCACGTATCTCCTCATTCCAACATATCTTTTCACATTTTCTTGTATTTTCTGTAATTCTGAAAGTCCTGTAAGACCCCTAAGGCTAAATGCCAGTGGGCAGCACTACATCAGTGATGTTCACTTGACATTCTGCAGTGCGTCTCAAACTTTGTTGAAGCAGTTCAGACAACTCATCACTTCAGTTTTTAATCAAATGCATAGATTTTCCTGCAAAATCATTTCTCCCAGAATATGCTGATGCCCTTCATTGAACAGATGGCATTGCCATATGTACCGTGCTCCCACCTAAGCCTCTGCTCACACTATTTCACTGCTGTTCTGTGGAATTACAATGGCTGTAAGAAAAACTATGTGTGAAAACACCCATGGAGTGTCTGTCTACATCAGCAGTTCCGCTTCACGTTTGTTGCGTTATGAAAAAAATATTTAATTACTAAATTTTAAAATGATATTGTTGATAATCCTGCTGAAAAAGAAAGGTAAAGAAAAGGCTGGTTTGCTAGTCTGCTTTGCTGGCTTTAGAGAGGCATTTGTTTGGTCAAAATCGGAGAACAAATGGCTGGCCAACTGCACACCAGCTTGACCAAGCTGGAAGACCAGCCTAAACCAGGTAAGACCAGCAAACCATCTTAAGTTTGCTTTACAGGAATAGTTCATCCAAAATTGAAAATTTGCGGAAAATGTACTTTCTTTCACGATGAGTAGATGAGTTTTTTCATCAAAACAGATCTGCAGATATGCAACGTTATATTAGTTGATCACCATTTGATCCCAATGGGTGCCTTACGAATGAGACCAGTTGTCCAAATAACTAATAAACCCATTACACTAATCCAATACATCAATTTTGTAGTGAAAAGCAGTGTGATTATAATAAATTCATAATTAAGACCTTTTTAACTTCAAAACATTGAACTTTTTCACTGGAAGAAGCTTTATTAGGATTAGGTAGTCAAATTTTGGCCAATAGTAACGATTTAAGGTTAAATACCTCAGTGACGGATTTGTTTCTTACAAAAATGCAGGAAGAAGTATAGTGAATGAATGGACTGGAGTCATGTTGTGGATTATTGTGATGTTTTTATCAGCTGTTTGGACTCTCTGACGGCACCCATTCGCTGCAGAGGATCTATTGGTGAGCAAGTGATGTAACGCTAAATTTCTCTGAATCTGTTCTGATGAAGAATCAAATTCATCTACATCTTAGATGGCCTCATTGCAGCACAGTTATTATGATGATAATATATTTATATTATTAAAAATGATATATTATTTTGCCTACCAATCACAGTGGGGAAATCAGTGGTCCATCACACTCTTGTTCTGGAGTTTACATTTTTGCTGTCGTGGAAGCTGATTGTTCTGTGTTCTTTAATATTATGACTTTGTCTTTAATGTCTGTAACTACGTATGCTGCTTTTTTCCCTTTTCTGTCCTCCTTATTGTCTATTACACTGCAGTTTTTGTTTTTTTAAGAAAAAAAAAAGTTGTACATTAACAAAATGTTCGCTTTTCAAGCAATGTGATTGTGTCACACTCATTTTTGTACTTGCTGTCTGGCTGTTTATAATAAATGACAAAATTTAATATGTGACTTTTGTGCTTGGTTGTTGCATGAATCACATAACATACTGCATTCTGAAAATCTTTAATGAATAGGTCATGGCTTTTTTTAATTTAAATTTAATTAAAAGTTCTATTCAACAAAAGCGCTTTTAATTAAAATTCATTTGAATGTTTGTGGGAGCCTAAAATCACAAATGTCAGAGTGATCTGCCCTGACACCATAATGAAGAGAAAAAAAGCCTCATTAAAAGAATAAGCTCCTGAACTGCTTAAAAAAAAATAAAAAGTCTGCCACATTAAAGTGATGTGATACAACTTCAAATTTATTTATATATCACTTTTCACAATATCCGCATGCCATTTAGTTAGATTTGGCAGATAAGAGCTGGACAATAATATAGATTTTACAACAAAACAAGCAAACAAGCAGTTATGCTGTATAGTATATGTGTATAATAGATTTTTTTAAACAATAATAAAAATCACGCAGCTGGGATTTGCTGGTACATAGGCCTATTACATAGGCCTAAACAGTGGGTACTGTTTATACCCATGTAAATAATGTGCTATATATCCAACATTTAATCTATCAATCAGTAGGCAATAGTAGTTTCATTTTTCTTATAACAGTCTAGAGATTTGCTATATAGCACACACTACAGGAAAAAAAAACACATCAGACGATTTGACCTTTTTATGACAATGCAAGGTTAGTTTAGGTTGTTAAATGTCAATGTGTAGTGCAATGCCACAAAAATGATATTTATGAATAATTCATGATATTCTGCAGGAGAATGTGATCATACAAGCGTTTGCTGGTGAAATAGATGTGTATGCCTACATACACCGTATTCAGGTATGTAAGGAAAATATGCTATTACAGTTTATTTGATGGTTACACCACATGACACATTTTAGAATGATTAAATTGAAACGTGTCTCTGAAATGATGTAAAGGTTTCTTAAAACTATATGAAACCAACATGACTACAAAGACCACCAAAAGACTACTACGACCTTGACATGTCTTTTAAAATAGATTTTAAAATAGAATTTAAAATTTTAAACACTCCTATTTCTTATTAACCTCTTCTTTCTTATCTTAATGCATAATTAACTTTGAACCTTCATGCTATAAACAAATTGTTCAAGCACTCCAAGAAAACAATAAAATGTGGCACATTTGAGGACTGTTGCTCGGTCACATACTGTTGACTTTTAGCTGGCGAGTTCCTAAAAAAATAATGCTGTGAGTCAAGGTTTCCCTGACAGGGGACTTGAATCGCATCAGCTGTCTTTTTTCCTGCCACAACCCAATTAACTACTGCTCCCTGCCTGCTGCAACAGATTGCTTCAAAGATATTCTGAAGCAGACGCTGTACAATCACATTCTCCTGCACAATGTTTACAATAAACGAGTTCTTCCCCATTAAAGTTGTTATATCTTTTCATTGACTCCAGCCCCAGATAAAAAGCATTTTTGTTTTCCCATTTAAAGATAGAACCACGTGAGCCAAATGGATAAACGATAAGCAGGCTGAAATATAGACTCCCAGAGCCAAAGCCTCTGGGTTCGGTGCTGCTAAGGTGGTCTGTTCGAAGTTGATAAACTGCCTGATTTCTACCTGCAGCTGGGATAGTGAGTCCATACGGCTGCTGGCAATGATGACCGCATGGGTTTATGAGAAAGTGTGTATTGTAAATATGCCATATTAAGCTTCTTCTATTAAGAGAGTCTTCACTGAGAAAAATGTTTTTGCTCCGAGGTCGCTCTTTCATAGCTCAGGAGGCTTAATGGAGTTTCTCTCTTTCTCTTATGAAACTTGAGATGAGGCATGTGTGAGATTAATAAAAATCTTTTTCTCGTGAGAAACATCTAGGTTATTTGCTTGTATCTGAAATTCTCAGAATCGATTACTAGCAGAGATGGGGAATGCATTACAAAATTGCGTTGCTCCCTAAAAAATTAAAGGGATAATTCACCCAAAAATGAAAATTACCCCATGATATACAACCTAGAATGGCTTGAGGGTGAGTATATGACTTTCTTCTTTCAGACGAATACAATAGGAGTTACATTAAAAAAAAATGTTCTGGGCCTGGCTCTTTCAAGCTTTATAAAGGCAGTGAATGGGGTTTAAGATTTTGAAGGCCAAAAAGCTGCATCCATACATCATAAAAAAAGTGTTCCACATGGCTCCGGGGGGTGTTTCAATGTGTTTGTGTAGGCAAAATATATTTATTTAAAACTTTAATCTCTAGCTTTCTCTAACTACTGTACATGCGTACACAAGAGAGTGGCGTTCCAGAGGATGACATAGGATGTAGATGTACGTGGTGACAAACGAGGCAGGGACGAGAGCAAAAGAAAGAGAAATACGTACCATTAAGTACACATCACTGCAGTTTCCAACAGAAATGAACACTAGAGGCGGTAAAACAGCGAGCACTTTTAATTGTTTTCGTACACAGTTATGATTACAGCTCTGTATGTTTTGCATCCCCGGTGTTGTGCCGAATTCTGACCTCCACCAGATTACTACCTCCCTTACGGTACCAATGGCACGTGAAACGTCTTGGTTACATATGGTAACCCTCATTCCCTGATGGAGGGAACGGAGACGTTGTGTCGAGTGACGACACTAGGGGTCACTCTTGGGAGCCCAAACACCTCTTTGAGAAAAGGCCAATGAAATTGGGTGTGCAGAATTTGCATAGCTGGGCACACCCCGGGCATTCGGGTATAAATAGGCCAGCGTGGCATCTGCTCACTAGTTCTGTTCTGAGGAGTCGAGACCGTCTCAACCCACTCAGAGGCACTCCGGAGTTATGGTATAAGGGACACAATGTCTCTGTTCCCTCCGTCAGGGAACGAGGATTACCATACGTAACCAAGATGTTCCCTATCTGTCGTTCACTCCAATGTTGTGTCGAGTAACAACACTAGGGGTCCCTATAACATCATGCCACAACTGCTGGACTGCATCACGAGTGAACGAGGGTGCAGATATCAATAAGCCAACGTGTGGAGTAAATGCACCTCACCACTTCGTGACCTTCCAACGCCCAAGAACTTGACCTGCTCTCTACTGGAGAGCCACCATAAGGCAGAGGTCCTTCAGCAGGAGCCTTTCTTCGTAGTAAAAAACAGTAGAAAATGGTTGAGAATCTTGGCAAGAATGCTGGGACGGTGGCTGTTTCTCCCGAGGGAGGGAAGCCACCACGGAGATCACATCCTCCCCGATGGAGAGGTAACGTGAAAAACCACCTAAGGACTCACAGAGGGAGTGCTACATAGGGAGGATTCTGAGGTGGGCTGTTCTCAGAACAACGTGAGAGTGTACCGGTCTGAATTCCAGGCACGAAACATTGACGGAGAGGGCTTGAAGCGCAGTCAGGGAAGCCGTCTCCATGGAGAGGGCACAGAAACCAACTGACTGAAGGGGCTCAACGGATCTTACTGTAGGCCACAGACAGATCAAGAGGGGATGTGGTGCAGCCTGGGAGGGTTCAACCTCCGGGCGTCTCTAAGGAATCTGATAACAAATCGTGCTCCACCGATCTGCCTTCCACCACGTCATGGTAGCTGCCACATGGATCTTGGGTGTAGAAGCAGAAAGGTGCCTATCCAGGCCTTCCTGAAGGAGGGATAGCACAGATTTGATGCCTTATCTCCGTGGGTTCTTCTCTTAGGAAGAACACCTGCGCCATTTCCAGGACGTACCACCGCCTAGTGGAGAGGGCTCTGTCTTGCATAAGGTGCTTACCACTGCGGGTGGAAAGTTTCTGGAGACCTCTTGGTCGCATCCAGGGACCATAGAAGGAGGTTCCAGAGATCTAGGCCCAGGTGCCAGATTGTGCCCTTCCCCTGAGAAAGGAGGTTCTTTCTCAGAGGGATGTGCCAGGAAGGGATTGATGATAGGAGCACGAGCTCTGAGAACCAGATTCTGTTGGGCCAACAGGGCTACCAGAAGAATCTGTTCTGTATCCTTCCCAACATTGCACAGTGTCCATGCAACAAGGCTCACTGGGGAATAAGCATGCTTGTGTAAGCCTCTCGGTCAGCTGTGTGCCAATACATCTGTACCAAGGGGGGCCTCGGTCAGGCTGTACCACCACTGGCAATGAGTGGATTCTGGTGAGGTGAACAGAACTACCTGTGCTTGGCTGAACCGACTCCAAATCAGCTGGACCGTCTGAGAGTGGAGCCTCCACTCACCTCGGAGCGAACTTGTCTCCTGGAATGTGAGTGGTACACAGAAGCTTGAGTCTGTGCTGGCTCCAGAGCAGAAGATGGCGGGCCAGTTGTCACATGCGAAAGGAACGTACACCACCTTGGTGGTTAAGAACGCCACAGTCGCTGTGTTGTCTGTGCAGACCAACATATGCTTGCCCTGAACTAAGGCCGAAACCTCTTCAGGGCCCGAAGCATTGTCAACAACATCAGGCAATTGAATGCCAAAGCAGCCGAGGGCCTAACCAGACCACTGAGGCTGCATGGCCGTTGCACACGGTGCCTCAACTTAACTTGGAAGCAACTGTTGTGACAACAGTGCATGTAGACACCTGCTCCAAGGGTACCCTTGCCCGTAGAAACAAAATGTGTCCCCAAGGGCTGAAGGTTTGCAACACAAAAGTGTGATGTACACATGATGTGTGCCTGGGTGCTATGCCCATCTCGGGATTACAGCGGTCAGTCAGTGCTACAGCGGTTTCATATGCATCAGGTCCAGCTGCGTGACCGCGGCTGAGGATGCCATATGCCCCAGGAGCCTTGGTACATATAAGGGGGGCCGCTGTACTGAATCTGAGTGCTCTCACGCACTTCAGCACTGACTATACACAGTCTTAAGAAAGACATGAAGTCACAGTGACCGAGACCACAGAGAAAAGAGAAACCCTGTACTGAGGAGAGTTTACTCTTCCCCCAGATGACCTGAAGTCCCAATCGAGCCAGGTGGTTGAGAACCACATCCCTGAGAGTGCAAACCGAACCTCGTTAGTGTGCTAGGACCAGCCAGTCACCGAGATACTGAGAATGCATATGCCTACTTCCCTGAGAAGGGCAAGGGCAGCCTCCGTGACCTTCATGAAGGTGCGGGGCGACAAGGATAGGCCGCAGGGAAAACCTTGTATTGATGAGCCCGACCACGAAGACAGAGTCTTGGAAGGGTCAAGACATGACAGTACGCGTCCTTCAGGTCTAACGCCACAAACCAATCTTGAACCCTGACACATGAAGAAATGTGTGTTTAAGGGTTAATATTTTGAACGGGAGCTTGTAAAGGGTCCGATTAAAAAAATCTCAGATGTAAGATTGGTGTGAGTCCACCACCCTTCCTGGGTACAATGAATTAGGGGCTGAGAAACCCATTCTTCATGGCGGCTGAGGGGATAGGCTTGTTCTGGGGGATTCTGCCCGTTTAGGAGCTCTGAATGAGAAAATCAGCTGTACTGAGACAGACTAACAAACTCATCCCGAAGCTTGACCGAGGGCCACAAGGAGTGAGCGGTTTCCAGGGTTTTCACCTGGCAGAACCTTCTTTGCCTCCTCTTGCTCCCCATCAACGCACATCGCAGCGGCCTCGTACCCGGAAGTACAAGGACGGGAAGCAGTCGAGGTGAGCCGCGGCTTCACGTAAAAGCACGTTACTCATGAGCAAAGCGGGCCCACGGTCATGTTTTCACAAGCAAAACATGAACCATCAACGACCGCTGCATCAGCGTGAGCATAGCCCAACACTGAACACAACGATCGTGTCGATTGTTTGGGGAGGTAAGCTGCAACCAGAAGGACACGGAAGGAAAGGCATGTTTATCAACACACAATCCCAACTGCGCCAGCTCTTTTAGAGAAATTACTCTTTTAGGAGGAAGATTGCTCTTCAAGATCGCCGTTGAAGCACCCAGGGGAACTCTCACAACACTTATTTGTGTTTGAGAAGGGAGAGACCGCTGCTTGTGCCATAGTTCCAACAACGAAGAGTTGAATGGTGCAGCTTCTCACAGAGAGACGCTGCATTCGTCTCCGAAGAAGAGTACTAGTGAGCAGATGCCACGCTGTCCTATTTATACCCGGATGCACGGGGCATGAGCAGCTATGCAAATTCTGCACACCCAATTTCATTGGCCTTTTCTCAAAGTTGTCAGAGGTGTTTGGGCTCCCAAGAGCGACCCCTAGTGTTGTCACTCAACACAACGTCGGAGTGAATGACAGATAGGGAACGTACCATACCCAGATAGCACACATATATCTGCAAGATGTCTGTTAAAGATCAAATGATCTGGATAGCATCAGCTGTGTACAGACTGTAAGATATATCTGTAAGATGTCAATTTTACATACATTCTAAATCATAAACATCTTAAAGACATCTAATAGACATCTATTTGACATCTCATAGGAAACATATTACAGATGAGCAAACACTAAAAAATATGTTTTCCAAATGTAAATGCAGACATCAAATAGACGTCTCCGTGATGTATCCTGTATGTATGTTCATCTGTTCTGGGGAAAAAAACACTCTGCACCACTCAGTGGACATTTCACATCAAATATGTCACAAAACATACATGGTGCTACGTTTCCCCTTCAGGAACTCGAGCTGTGTTGAAACACTAGGGGAACGCCTTCAATGTGACCACGCTCTGAATCACATGTGTAATGGAATCCAGTCCAATGGAAGGGCGAGACGTCACGGGCAGGTGACGTAATTGACCAGGAAGAATAAAAGCATGTGCGCCGGAACCGGCGTTAGCTTCTGTCTTTCAGCAGCACTCTGTGTGTGTGTCTGTTTGTGCTCCATTTTTCGTGTTAGTTCGCACAACTTTCTTGAGCACAATGTCTGAGAAAAAGGGCAAAGATAAGAGCGAAAGTAGATCTCGTTACAGACTGTGTGTCTGTGCGTGGTCAGTCAAGTCACCTTTATTTATATACCGCCTTTAACAATACAGAATTGTGACAAAGCGGCTGTACAGTATTAAATAGGAAGGGCAACAGTAAACGCTCAATTTTCAGGTAAAGGCAGTTCATCAATGGATTCAATGATGTCATCATCTAGCTCAGTTCAGTTCAAATAGAATACAATATCATGTGAAGAAAAAGTGTCCCCAACTAAGCAAGCCAGAGGTCTGCTTGGTAGTTGAGCACGCAGACTTGGCTCTCGAGGGAGCTTCTCCCCCTGTATACACTCCGCTCCCGGAAGGCTCTCTTTGAGGAGGGAGCCTTCACCAGCGTTCCTCACGGGTCTCGTCCCGCTTCCAACAAAGTGGAGCGGCGGCTGCCCTCATGGGGTTCACAATTGGATCTTTTGGAAGGAATGGAGACGGGTGTCCCCCTATCTCCTTCCTCACCCGCCAGATCCATTGCCCGTCCTTTGGGATTGGAAGCCCGCTCTGCGGTTTCTTCCCACCAGGGAACGGGCTCGACGCTCCACCTATTTTCTGAGGAGGAGGTTGATGTGGAGAGCGTCAATGAGGTTTCGCTCCCTCAGTCGCCCCAGTATGAGGAGCTGCTGGATGTAGTGACTCGTGCAGTGGCCAAGCTTAACATCGATTGGCCCGCCGAGTAACAAGCTGAACCGCAGCGAAGCAAACTCAACGAATGCTTCCTGCGTACTAAGCCGCCACCTCCTCGTCTTTTCCTGATTTTTTCCGGAGCTCCACACCGAGGTGTCGAGGTTGTGGAATAAACCCTTCTCGGCTCGTCTATTCATCCCCACCTCCGATAACTATGGCAACGTGGCGGGGATGGCTGAGCACGGGTACAGAGCGATGCCCCGGGTTGAACAGATGCTAGCCAGCTATCTGTCCCCCGGCTCAGCATCCTCTCTGAAGGCTGCGACCTCAGCGCTTGGTGGGCAAGGGATACACGGCAGCGGGTGAGGCTGGTGCATGTTTGTGTTATGGGCGTACCAACAAGAAAACTGTATGCCCTGAAGTGGAGACTCTTCACTTCATGGTGCGGACACTGCCAGCACGACCCAGTTAACTGCCTGTTTGGTACAGAGCTGGAGTTCCTGCAGGATCAGTTCTCCGCAGGGTTAACCCACTCCACCCTGAAGGTTTACGTGGCAGCTATCTTGGCCTACCACGCCCCACTTGGTGGCCTCTCAGTGGGTAAGAACCCCCTGGTTACACGTTTCCTCCACGGTGCGCTGAGTCCTCCTGTACGACCCCATGTCCCTGTTTGGGACCAGAGTATGTGAGCGGAGCGGTGTGATTTTAAATGGAGTGAGGAGTGGATTTTTTAAAAGCTGGAGCGTCGTGGTTTTCACATGCCAACAGCCCGTAATAAAACTGCATATTTAGCAAGAACTCACGTTAAACATAGTCAGCTAGCTTGATATACAGTAGTCAACATTTGAAGTGGATCAAACCTTTCATCAAAGTTGTCCTAAAACCAAAACAATACCTGTTCTTGTCCTAGGACAACTTTGATGAACATCTATAGTGGTCAACATTTGAAGTGGATCAAAAATGTTCATCAGACGGAGATCAGAAAGAATGTGAAGATTATAATGACAGCAATATACATGAGTGGGAAGTTTAGGTGGATATTTTTCGAGGAATTTATTTGCTCCTTCTAGATACTGAATATTTTCAGATAAAAGCATGATTTAAACAGGTACAACACATATTTACACACGCAGTTGCTATCTCAATAAATGTAATCTTACAGCGCTGCTTCATTGTATCCGATTTTGAATGAGCAGAAACATATCCCATATCCTATATCCCACATTATCCGATGGAATGATACTTTCTTGTGAACGTGCAAATGACAGTTAGCAGAAACTAGAGATTACAGTTTAGAAAGTTTTAAATAAGTATATTTTTCTTACACAAACATATTGATTCATTTCCTTTATTATGGATGGACAGACTTTTTTGGGCTTCAGAATCTTAAACCCCATTCACTACCATTATAAAGCTTGGAATAGCCAGGGCACTTTTTAATATAACTTTGATTGTATTCGTCTGAATGAAAAACCTTATATAAAGGTGTGAGTGAGGGTGAATAAATCATGGGGTAGTTTTTATTTTTGTTTGAACTATCTCTTTAACTAAATGCATTACTTAGTTACTTTGTATGGAAAGTAATGTGTTACTTTTTCTCATTTCGGTTGGGTCCGCTTGTTTGTTTTTAATTTCACACCAAAAATTAAATGAATAAAGTGGCACAGCTCAAACAAACCTTTCTGCTGTGCTACCATTCTGGATTGCATGGACGCAATAGAAAGTTCAACACTTTTACTCCAGCAATGAAACACAAATGTCATGTTTAACTAAAGTTATATTGCTTATTAGGATCATCGCAGATCAGCTGAAAATATATTGTTTAATAAAATGGGATTAAATACTAAAAGGACATTTGTGTAATTTAACATATTTAATAATTGCAGATTTGCAGAGTTAGCATTTTACTTTTTTTTTCTTTTTTTTCTTTTTAAGTAATAATGAAACTGTTCTTGTACAAGTAAATGTATGTTCACACTTAGTCTAGAACTACAGGAAGCATCATGTTTACACAGTGCACACAATTTCTGTCAACATGGGGACAAGAGAGCTCTCAATAAATGGGAAACAAAGCAACTGGTTATACTTATTTGAAAAGTAACTCTGATATTTTTCTTGGAAAAAAAAAAGTAATGTGTTACTTTACTAGTTACTTGAGAAAAGTAATCTGATTACGTAATTTGCAATACTTGTATAATGTGTTACCTTCAACACTGAAGCCTAGATAATTGTTAAATTGTTAAAAATGCCGTTTCCTTTTCAGTCTGATTAGTATCGGTAGGTTTTGGTCATCTGAAGTGAAGTAAAATTGGGTAACATAAACACAGTTTTCACACACTTAAGAATAATGACATGGTATTTTTATGATGTAATTGATAATTGATATTTTAATCAGATTTCTTAGCTTAAATGAATTGTCATTAACCTCAATGTGACAGAAGTTAAGCATATTTCTGCATGAGTGCCAATTTAAATGATGGAGGCTATTAAGTGGTGGAGTTCTAATCACACTAATACCTCCTTTCCACAATATCAATCAGCTCAGCTCTCTCTGAAGTCAAAGACCAAAGCGCCTCCAATCAAATTTTAATGAGGAACACGCTGGCAGACTGAGACTTGCTGGAGAATGGGCAACAGTTCAAAGAAACACTCAGATAACATCATATTTCGTCATGGGGACATTTCAAGCTACAAGCTTTCTGAAATGTGTCACTTTTTCCTGGAGCCATAGACAGAAGTTTGTTTTGCAGCTGATGAGCAAACTAAGACACTGGAAACCTGAAAACCTTATAAAACCTTATAAAAGAAGTCAAGTTAAATTTGTTAAAAATTTTTATTAGTATTTTTATGTTTCACCCAAACATAAAAATACAACCCAAGCGGAGATGTTATCTCTAATAATTACATCAAAAGTACAAAGAAATTATACTGTTATTTTTAATTTGAAAATTATCTTCTTCTTCTTCTTCTTCTTTTTCTTCTTATACTGTATGTTGTCCAGCATGTTCTCTGTGTTGCACTCCCTTTCCAGCAATGACTGTATGATTTTGAGATCCATCTTTTCACACTGAGAACAACTGAGGGACTCATATCCAACTATTACAGAAGGTTCAAATGCTCACTGATGCTTCAGAAGGAAAAACAATGCATTAAGATCCAGGGCTGTAAACTTTTGAACAAAATGAAGATGTGTACACCTCCCGGCTCTTAATGCATTGTGTTTCCTTCTGGAGCATCAGTGAGCATTTGAACCTTCTGTAGTAGTTGCATGTGAGTCCCTCAGTGTGAAAAGATGGATCTCAAAATCATACAATCGTTGGAAGTGGTCAAATTAGTGGTGTCAAAATTAGTGCGTTAACGCAGGCGATTATTTTTTTCATTTTAACGCGTCAAAAATATTCAACGCACCCACCCACAACCACTCTTTCTATTGTAACTGTGCTCCATGAGGCCTTCCATCAAAAGTGGGAGCGTCTTCTGGTTCGAAGTAAACAAGCGGGGCAAGCTCATTCATTCAACAGTTGACAGTAGTGATGGGCAAATGAAGCCTCATAAAACACTGACATTTTCCTCTGACTGTTTTGGGAAAAGATTCAAATCTTCAAGTGTGTCGAAAACATCACGATCTGGTGGTTAGTAAAGAATAACACGGCCAAAAGCCTGTGAAAGAAACACCGTTGGAGGAAACATTCACCACACATTCCACAGATGGACTCATGTTACCTGCACAAATATAAGTCTGTGTGTTTGTTTGCTGAATTTCCGTCTCTGATAAATTCATTAACCCATTGAACTGTGGCATTAAATGCTAGCACGAATATCTATGATGTAATAGGAGAATAATGTACACATTAGGTGCATATGGCAAATATTTAATTTTCCTGAAATAATTTGTATTTTTCATATTACTTGTATGACTGGGTATTTAAACATACAAATGAGTAAGTAAGATCTGGGGTTCGAATCGACACACAAAGTGAATCGTGCACAGGACTAGAGAGAAAGTGAAGCTTCGTTTGTCACTGGTTCCATAATTTCTATGTTAACAACACAAGCCTCGAATCGAGGCTTTATCTGGCACATCCCTTAACACAAGCTCCGATGCCTCAGTTCAAATGTCACATCACTAATTAACAGTCATTCAAGATTTAGCGATCCGAACTTGCTAACGTTGTGGGAGCACAGCTTCAAACAGCACTTGTTGTCCCTGAGCACCGTAACAACATCTCTCGTAAAGGTTTGCAACTTTACAAAGTAAACAATGATCCGAAAAACACAGCCTCTCGCTAATTTGCACACAAAATACCATTGATATACCACCGTCGCCTGACCGGATGCTGTACGGACATTCTTTTTTTACAGTAGCACCCCTCGGAATATGTAATTATATGTAATCCTATATCCTGAATTACAACATTGAATGAATTATAATACTTAGAAGTATCCTGAAAGTATACTAAGTCTTCTTTAAGTCAACTTAACATCATACTTAAAGCCCTGGTTTCACAAACAGGTCTTGGATTAATCCAGGATTAGGTTCAATTAGGGCATTTAAGTAGCTTTTTATGTGCCTTATAAACAAACGTTATTGGTGTGCATCTTGATACAAAACAATGGCACTGACATATTTTCTGATAAACGTCAGAGGTTTCTTTTTAGCTAAAATAGCTCAGACATCCATTTTAGTCTGGGACTAGGCTTATGTCTTAGTTTACTCACACTACGAAAGAACTGTCAATAGAATCAGCTGGATATTTATCAGTTTGTGGGTTAATAGCACTGTACAAACAAAGATCAATTTCAGTTTAATATTTCATAAGTTAATGCTGTCACTCCACACTTATTCTAAAAGAAGCCAATATGTGTTTAAAAAAAAAATCAAAAGAGTAAACACAACTAAGCCAAGTATGCTTGGAACATTAAGTTAAACTTTTCTTTAGAATATCTTGATTAAAAAAAATAATAATAAGTGTCAAGCATCAAGTGCTGGACTTTTCTGTATACTTGCCAAGCATAGTCAGTAAGTATAACTCTGTTGATTACATAAAAAGTAGACAGACTATACTCTTTTATTTTTAGTTTAAAAGAAGTATACTAAGCACAGAGGAATAAACTTCCCTTTTGTAAGAGCAAAGGCATTCTCTAGTGTTTCATTACTGTACCAGATCTCTGGACAAGCAGGATTTCAGTGAAAAACGATTTCAATTTCAGTCCGTTCCTCACACAAAGCTATCGTACTTGAAAGAGTCATATGGTCTATTTTTATGGTCCTTTTTTAAATTTAATTACTTTTTTAAGTTATGGGGTAAACAACCCTCCATAGCACCGTAGAAACTGCTTAGCATTGGCATCAAGCTAAACACATTCAAAACCTATTAAATGCATTAAGTGCACCACCCAGGGATTTGTTTATTTCTATGTCCTATTGTCATTCGCTCCCTAAAAATTCACAAAATGCACCATAAAACCCAGTGACTATCAACTGCTAACTATATTCACTTACTGAAAATGTAGTCATGTTTTATTCAGTTTATTAAACCGAGAGAAACAAAGGACATTTGATACCACTCTGCTAAAAACTACGACTAAAGATGTAGCAAGCACCATGTTGGCAAGTATCACTAATCAAGAACTGCATTAAGCGGCTGTTAAAACAGCTGCCTCGTATTTACCAGCACATCAGATCTTTAGCCTATAAGCCTAATAGTAATTCCCTAACGGGGATTGTCATCAAGACTAATTATTATCGAAAAAATAGAAAGGGAAACAAGGTGTAGTTGATTTTTTTCTTTTTGTGTCATGTGGATTAGGGCAAAATGTCTACAAGGGATGGTGTGTATAAGTCAGCCAGGCATAAGAGCCGGGAGTCTCAGAGCTCCTGTAGCGTAGTCACCCCTGAAACTAGATTCCAGCTCCATCATGCCTCAGGGAGCAATTTAATTAAAGCTCTGCACGGAGCGTAGGACAATCATCAGCTCTAACCAAACTCAGAGAGGAACAAGTGTAGAAAACTACAATATCTGGACATTGCTCTTCCTTTTGATAACAAGGGTAAACGTCTGAAACATATAGGAAATAACTCTGATGTATTTTTTCACATGAGACAATAAGAGCACCCGCGATAATGGAAAACTATTTATTGACTGATTAAAAATGTCACATGGTGCTAATATCAGGTAAATTTTTTTTTTTTTTTTTTTTTTTCAAAATGACTGAATCTAAACAGCATCATAAAAAAAAAACAAAAAAAAAAACATGCTGCAGCAGCTCATTTTTTACAAATAAACAAAGAAAAACATCATAAATTCATAAATATATTTACATTCTTAGAAAGTCACACCACTTTTATTCATTTATTTAAAAATGTACATTTTAAGAACCTTATCAATCTTTTTTTCCCTAGAATATTAAAGGATTAGTTCACTTCCAAAACAAAAATGTACAGATAATATACTTACCCCCTTGTTATGCAAGATGTTCATGTATTTCTTTCTTCAGTCGTAAAGAAATTATGTTTTTTGAGGAAAACATTTCAGGATTTCTCTCCATGTGGACTTCTATGGTGCCCCCAAATTTGAACTTCCAAAATGTGGTTCAAATGCAGCTTCAAATGGCTCTAAATGATCCTTTTTAACCTCAAATGCTCATCTTGTCTAGCTCTGTGTAAACTGTTTTTTTTCCGGTCATGACAGTTAGGGTACGTCTAAAAAAACATACTTTTATGTAAATATTGTTTAATCTTCTTTGCATGTTCACTTTGTAAACTCTGGGTTGGTACTTCTGCAGTGATGTAGGACGATTTTGAAGTTGGAGGAGAAAATGAGATGGGAAATTTTTAGACAAATCCTAGATGTCATGACCGGAAAAAAATAGAGTTCATACCAAACCCTATAGTAAGACAGTCTGTTCACACAGAGATAGACGAGACAGGCGTTTGAGTTTAAAAAGTATATAAATTGTAATTAAAAAATAAATAAATAAATAAACAAATAACCGATCGTTTCGCTAGATAAGACCCTTTTCCTCGGCTGGGATCATTAAGAGCCCTTTGAAGCTGCATTTTAAACTGCGTTTTGGAAGTTCACATTTGGGGGCTCCATAGAAGTCCATTACATGGAGAGAAATCCTGAAATGTTTTCCTCAGAAACATAACTTCTTTACAACTGAAGAAATAAAGACGTGAACATCTTGGATGACAAGGGGGTGAATACATTATCTAACTTTTTTGTTCTGGAAGTGAACTAATCCTTTAACCCTCTGGTGAGAACTTTGTTCACTTCATCAGAATGGTAATAAATTTGGTGACATTTTTTTCACTGGAAAAAAAAAATTTTGTGAACACAAAAAATGTACATAACTGGAGAAGGTTAAATGGTTTAAAAGAATATTTGCCCTTGTACTCTTTGCACTCATAGGAAATAAAAAAAAAATACAAAGAATTTTTGAGGGTACAATACAATACAGAAAAAAAGCAGATAGCAGTGAAAGCATGAAACTTTAAATAGGAAATTTTTGCAAAGTTTTGCAATTATTGAAACACAATGCAGAAAAAAAGCAGATAGCTTTTTAAGAGTGCAAAACAGACACCCACCCAACACACACACACACACACACAAAACAAGTATCCCTCACCACCAGGAATGACTTCAACATACAGTAAACATCTATTTCTGCTCTCTGTATATTTTTATAGTAAACCTTCATTAAAACCATCAGCACAGCAGCAATATTACCAAAGAAAGAGTAAATTTTTTATGCCACAGAGAAATGTGCAGAAATACAGCAGTGACTTGCCAAATGAGCTCATTACAGCAGCTAAAGAATGGCTACACATGTCATTTCAGCTTGACTCTCCACTAGATGATTGCATCCCTGATGATAATGAGCATCTTCATGCATTTCTTTTATGCCACGACAAATTTAAGACTTGAGTGCATTTTCTTCATCAGCCACAGCTCTTGCCGCAGTAGCACTGAGACCTTGACTCGAGGCTTTGGCTGGCTCTTTGTCCTATATATAATTAGCAAGTACGTCCAATCCACCTCGTTCATTACCCGAACGCTAGTGACAAATGGGAGGGAGGCCTATTTTCACTCTGGTATCTGTTCCCTGCAGAAATACGGCACTGCTGAGGAGCACGCGATGAGGTGATGGACGATATTCTGTCGCACATTAGAGAATGCAACAGTGCTTCCATTACAGATATTTTTTAATACATTTACATGAAATAGTCTTTGCATTTTGTTAATGAATTATTTTTAGAACTCTGTTTTAGATGGTCTTAATCATTCCCCGTAGGTTTCTGCTTATGAGCTCCAGTTCTTTTTTTTCCGTAGTCCTTTAAAAACGGATATACAATTGAAAGAAAAATGGATATTTAATTTTTTGTATTATGTTTGTCATATAATTTACATTTCTGTCATTCACACACTGTATCTAACACAAAATCGTGAAAACCTTGAAAGGAGTGATTAACATTCTATTTGTTGTCTATAACCTCTTTCATAACTTCATTTTATTGAAATATATTCATTTATTGTTGAAATACAGCACCATACTTTTCAGACCAGACTTGTTTGTTGCCATGTTTTC
>JAHKKF010509667.1:0-19288 GCA_019740295.1 Labeo calbasu
TATTTACATTAAATATATATATTAAAATGTATATAAATAATATAAATCAAAATTTAAATTAAAAAGTAAAATTTAAAAAATTATAATTTACATTAAGATCTTCAGTTTATCTGTAAAGTAAAACATGGCAAAGGCCAAAAATACAATTTAAATAAATAAATAAATATTTACTCACTTATTTACACATAAATAATTTTTAATTATTGTTGAAAGTAATTATTTTAAACGTCTGTTGGTGTCTGAGGACATTCTTTGACATCAAGTGGCTTTGTCAATAAACAGTGCCTCTTTCCAGGTGATTCAGTGTGAGGATGCAGCCGGTCAAGAGGCAGAGCAGGTGATTAGCCTCGACCAATCCCGGATTGAAGGGTCACCGCAGGTGTTTGTGGCTCTGGGTGATCAGCAGGAAACTGCCAGCGGCTCTGGAATCGTGGCCGTGAGTATGGAGGATCTACTGAACGGCACCGTCACACTCATCTGTGAAGAGGGCCAGTGAACTTTATGGCTTTATGATGACATTTCTTTGCGATCAAACGCTGATGTTTTTTTTTGACACTGGATGGTACTAAAGGCCTTCAGACTATGTGATTTTATCAGTCATGCTACTTCTTTTTTGTGTACAAGAATATGATTTTATGGATTTCAGTCACTTGTTTTCTTCTCTTGGAAGAGTGTTTTCAGGCTAAGTGTACACAAGCATACAAAATCCATGTTAAAAATAGCTTGAGATGTCAGTCTCTTTGGTGCAGTCTGAGTCTTTTTTGATTATATTTCATTATGAATTATTTATTAAAAGTGTTCTGGGAGAAACAGATTTTAAATGAGAAAAGTCATTTGAATTTGTTTCCAACACATCATCTACCTCCAATCAAGCATCATGTACAGAGATGATTTTTGTGTTTATGATGGACATTGATAAATGAGACTTTGGACTGTGTTGAAATAATGTCTATAAAATATTTTCTGGCCAAGCTGACTAGTGTTTAACTTTCTACCTTCTGATGAATGCAATTTTAAAGTAGATGTTCTCAATTTACTCACCCTCTTGTCATCCAGGACGTTCATGTCTTTCTTTCTTCAGTCGATAAGAAATTATGTTTCCTGAGGAAAACATTTCAGGAATGTTCTCCATATAGTGGACTTCAAAAATGCATTTAAATGCATCTTCATATGTCTCTACACGATCCCAGCCAAGGAAGAATGTCTTAACTAGCGAAACGATTGGTCATTTTCGAAACAAATTGACAATTTATACACTTCTTAACCTCAAAGGCTCGTCTTGTCTCGTTTCTGTCTTGCGCATGCGCAGTCTGTGTAATCCGGGTCAGTACAGTTAGAGTATGTCGAAAAACTCCCGTCTCGTTTTCTTGTTCAACGTCAAAAACCTCCTACGTTGCTGTTTTACTTTTTTTTGTGAAGAGCGTTTGATCTTCTTTGGACGTTCACTTAGTAAACACTGGGTCGGTAATTCTGCAGCGATTTAGGATGATTTTGAAGTTGGGGAAGAAACGAGATGGGAGTTTTTCGACATACCCTAACTGCATTAACCGTATTGAACTGGAAAAAAAACAGTTCACGCAGACTAGACAAGACGACCGTTTGAGGTTAAAAAGCATGTACATTGTCAGTTTGTTTCGAAAATGATGGATCGTTTTGCTAGAAAAGACCTTTCTTCCTCGGCTGGGATCGTTTAGAGCCATTTGAAGCTGCATTTAAACTGCGTTTTGGAAGTTCAAACTTGGGGGCACCATTTAAGTCCACTAACTTATATGGAGATAATTTCTGATTTTTTTTCCTCACGAAACATAATTTCTTATCGACTGAAGAAAGAAAGACACGAACATCTTGGATGACAAGGGGGTGAGTAAATTATCCTAATTTTTTGTTCTTGAAGTGAACTTCTTTAAATAGAGATGAGAATATTTGAGAAAAAAAATTAACTGTATAAATAAGTATAAATTGCAAACATAAAAGAATGATTAAAAAAATGACATTATAACCATTTTTTGTACATTTTGTTTAATTGACAATGTTTATTTTACAGAAATTCACAAAGCATTGAGTAAAAACAATCATTTACAGTTCATCTGAAAGACCACACCAACCATCAAATACTTTTCATACAGTAAAATAGCCAAAAATATATATAGTTTTTAGTTGATATGCCAACAATTTGTAGACAACCCTGAGTCATTGCTGTTTTACATTCATGTATCTTTAAAATCTTAAAACCTGACCACACTGTGCATTTCCATTAAAAAAACAAAAAACAAAATCCAACCTACACTCGACAGAAACTTGCGCTGTCAAATCAATACTGTAAACAGCCTGAAATAAACTGCAATTCATCCTGATTCGGTCTGAGCCCAAAATACAGCACATTTGACTGAGTTAGTATGCAACACATGAATAATACAGGCATAAACAAACACAAGACCAAAAATAATCTCTAGTTATCATGTACCAAATAATGCAACAAAATGTGCCGGTTTTGACATTACAAATAAAGCTTTGAAAACAAAAGGTGCTTACATTAATTACAGGGCTCATATTTTGAAATTAAAGCACAAATTGTAGACTGAAGCTTAAACAGGAATAGTTCACCCAAAAATGAAAATTTGCTTTTTTTGGGCTCTCAATTTGACTCCCATTCACTACAGAGGATCCGTGGGTGAGCAAGTGATGTAATGCTAAATTTCTCCAAATCTGTTCTGATGAAGAAACAAACTCATCTACATCTTGGATGGCCTGAGGCTGAATACATGTTAGCAAATTTTCATTTTTGGGTGAACTATTCTTGTAAAAATACACACACAAGCAAGTTAGTTATCAGTTATGATAAACATAAATGTGCGGTATTACAAATGTCTCATTGCATTCATAGTCCAAACAAAGAAAAAACTGTCAAAATAGCTCATTATTATATCATGTTGCTTAGGTCGTCAATAAAGGCACACAATCAAATACTGCAACATGAACTCAACTACAGCACTCTAAAAAAAAATGCAAAACTCACACAGACAGGGCTGCAAGAAGAGAAGAACATGACAATGATGCATATATCATTTCCAAGCTTACTGTAATACAATAAGCATATTCTTGCAATGCAAACAGCAACACGGTATTTTGTTTATTTTCCCAGAGTGCCGCCTGGCTTCCTATTCAGCAGTGCATAGTAACATAACACCAAAAAACAATCCTCAATTTATCACATAAAATGTGTCCTGTTCAAAACACAGCTAGATGCTTGTATTAAGTTACGAAAAATATGTAAATATAGAATTACTCATTTACAATGTTCAAGCGTTTCCTCAGTAGTCAACATATGCTACGAGTGAATTCATTCGATTCATTCATTCATAGTGAGCATCAGTACATCATTCTCACTTAAACATTCTTTGCATTTAACAAACAAAATTATGTAAATACTAAGGATGTAATGATATCAAAAACTCACTTTGCCATAATATCTCGATATGAAGTCCACAATATGATATGTATTGCGATATTAAAAAAGACAAATGAAGACTTGGGGGAAAAAAATGAAAATTTAGTACATTTTAAAGTTTATCTAAGGCACTTTGAGAGTTAAAAATTAAGAGCTCCAACCCATGTTCTTAACTAAGAAAACTTTAGTCAGAAAATAATCAGTGAATTGACTCATACCTGAACTTTAAAGGGGACTCAACCCTCTTTTTATTTGTGGTATACTGTCTCAGTCTAAATTACAATCACCTTTAAAGTTGTCCAAATAAAGTTCTTAGCAATGCATATTACTAATCAAAAATTAAGTTTTGATATAATTACGGTAGAAAATTTACAAAATATCTTCATGGAACATAAGTTTTACTTAAAAATCCTATTGATTTTTGCCATAAAAGAAAAAAAGATATTAGCTTAGATTTGTAGCTATTGCTACAAATATACCCATGCTACTTAAGACTGGTTTTGTGGTCCAGGGTCACATATTATAAAACAATTGCACTTTAAATTAATTAAAAATGAATATTTCATAGGTATATTATTTTTGCTTTACACTACAGAAGGGAAATTACAATATTATCCTAATTTCTACACATGAAAAAGATATTTTGAATTTGGACTGCAGTAACGTTACCCATTTAAACCGCTAACTGTCAGCATTTCATCCTGCATTTTTAAGCTTTTGTTTTGACGGAAATGGCAGTGGAGCTTTTATTTTGACTGAAAACTCCAGTTTCAGTGAAAACAGGCTTACAAACATGCGTCTCAATACAAATCTAGTGAAATTCTATAATCATCTGCCGCGAAAACAAAGCATAACCCTTGGCCGCTGCGTTCTCAAACGTGCACTAAACTCACAGCACATGCAATAAACGAGTTCACTGTGAACTGAGGCGCGGAAAACAACGGATCACGAGCTGATCGCCTGAACGAAGTGGGCCAGTGTTGCCAAATCCGCGGTTTTCCCGCGGAATTGGGCTACTTTAACACTGTTACTGCGGGTTATTTATCATGTCCGCGGGTTTAAGCTACCTCAGTAACGTAAAATGTAGCCCCTTGAGTGCTAAATATACCAGGGGAACCTCGCCAAAAAACGTGTATTTTACCCCAGAACGCGATATTTTAAGGGGGAACCCCTTCAGAAAGTGACTGGGCTACTTTTAGGCTACTTTTGGACTTGAAGGGATTAAGCCATATTGTGCTTTCGGTTTTAGTTCGTTTGACAGATACTGTGCCAACGCATAATGCCCCAAAACACAACTTTAAAGACCTTTTATGTTAGAATATGAAGTTTAAATGTATTTTAAAAACAACACTTTTTTCCCATTAGACCCGTAGTTTCATATCGTCATGCGACCACGATAATATCGAGACTATTGCAATGATAATATCGTTACATCCCTAGTAAATACAGAAAATAGTGTGGATAGTAGGCCAGTATACCATTTCGGATGCAGTCTTGCGCTACATCCAAAGTCGAATAATTCTCCTACTAGTAAAGTATGCGAAAAACAGTATGCCAAAGGATGTAGTACGTACTCAAACAGTACTAGTTTCAGACACACCGCTGAACATTTCACTCTAATTTGTTTTCTTAAAATACAACAGTGCTTTTGGATTTTATACTGACACCTACTGGCCTGGATGAATGTTTACCATATTATGTAGAAAAGTATTACCCCAATTTTTTACCTCTACAAGACTGCAAATACACAATAAGTGTGCCATTTGAGACGGAGACGAAATCTTACGTGAGTGTACATCATTCAGAATATCAAAATTTGTCAAATGTACTGTTTCTAAAATGTCATCACATCCTCAAAGTAGTGCTGCTTTAAAGCCTACTATAGTTCAGATCCCTAAATAGGCTCTAAGGCTTTAGTTTTTTAGCTAGTAATCTTCTTTTTGGGCAGGAAGGCACTAGTGATTTGGTTCATCACCACTAAGGCGGGAAAAAGTGGGAGGAGTAGGAATATATACCAGAATGTGTCTGTCACCGATGCCTGAAACCAATCTGTAAACATGGCTGACACGACCGTGACGGTGGCCAGCAGGTAGGCCACCAGACCGCAGGTGGCATGATACAGTCTCAACCGAGGGAACGAGTGAGTGCTGATGAGTTTGGGGAAGAGGAGTAAGACGCCACAGATCGCCTGCAGGACGGTTGCGGCCATCGTCGCAACTCCCAGCAGGCTGTGCCAGGATGTGAAGTGTGGATGCTCCTTGATGTTCTTGCTGGCCACCATGAAGCCGAATCCTGTAGCGCCACACACCAGCAGCAGAGCCTGGAAGAACCAGTGCAGACGGACCTTCCACTTACGTGATTTGAAACAGAACGGGCTGCCCTCGGCGGAGAAAAGCAGGATCCCTTCTGTCATGCACAGACAAAACTAAAACAGAAGAGAAGTATACGTTGTTTGGGATAGATTTTTAAATATTTTTGAAAAAGCCTCTTAATCTTTAACTTATTCATAATTTCAAGGCTGCATTTATTTAATAAAAATACAGTAAAAAGCAGTAATACTGTGAAATAATATTACTTTTTAAAATAACTGTTTTCTATTTGAATATAATGTAAAATGTAATTTATTCCTGTGATGCAAAGCTGAATTTTCAGCATCATTACTGTAGTCTTCAGTGTCACACGATCCTTTAGAAATCACTCTAATACGCTGATTTTGGAAAGCTCAGGAAAGATTTTATATTATAATGAAATGTTATAAACAGTTGAAAACAGTCAATTTTGATCATGCCTCTTTGCTAAATAAAAACTTCATTTGTTAAAAAAAAAAAAAAACATATGAAAGGAAGTGTTTCTGATGACTCATTCTTGATTGACTGTTCTTGTAGAGAGCAATAAAAGATCATAAACTATTTTCTATACTGTGCATAGGTCAAAATCTGAGAGTGACCTTTGTCAGGTCATCACATTGTTAGTACAGAATGTTATCTTTGTCATCAAGGTGAATGTAATCAGATTCCCACAGTAAAGCAGCGGAGGCTAATTCCGCCGTCTTTGTGTTTCACCACACTCAATTCATTATTTACAAAAGACATATTTTATTCATTCCCTCAGAGACTGAACATCACCGAGACACAATGCATTATTTAAAACTCCAGGAATTATTACAAAAAATATATTATTTTATTAACCTATGGCTGAAAATATGATGCATTTTATAATATTTTATTGTAGATTTGCATGCATAAAAAATTACCCCAAGTGACATGCAGACAGGATGCCATGAGAAGAGACCTGAAATTCAAAGAAATCAACACAGTTAAAGAGAAATAGATATTTTTAATATTTGGAAATATTTTATATTAGTTTTCTTTTTATCAATACCACATGTGTAATAATATAGAATTACTATGGTGCCTGTCCAAAAACAGTAATTCCATAGTCCTGTTTTGTACTTTCATATATGCCATATTTACACGGCATTAAAGAAGTCTCTTTTGCACACCAAGCCTGCTTTATTTGATCCAAAGTACAGCAAAAACAGTAGCATTTTGAAATATTTTTACTATTTAAAATAACTCTTTTCTATATGAATATCTTTTATAATGTTATTTATTCCTGTGATATCAAAGCTGAATTTTTAGCATCATTGTTTTTTCAGGGTTCTTTGATGAATAGAAATCTTTTGTAACATTTTAAATGTCTTTATCATCACTTTTGAAAAGTATTAAAAGTATTAATTCCTATAGTTTCTTTCCCAAACAAATTATACTAAATAAAAAATATACTGACTCCAAGCTTTTGAATGCTGTAGTGTATAATGTTAGCAAAAGCTTTTTATTTCAGATAAATAAGATAAATGCTGCTCTTTGGATCTTTCTATTTCTAGCAAAGAATTCTAAAAAAAAAAAAAAAAATTATTTAACTGTTTTAGATATTGCTAAAAATCAAATATGCAAATCAGCATATTAGAATGATTTCTGAAGTATCATGTGACTGAAGACTGGGGTAATGATGCTGAAAAATCTTAAATATTCAAACAGAAAATATTTTAAATAGTAAAAAATATTTCAGAATGTTACTGTTTTTGCTGTGCTTTGGATTAAATATATGCTTGGTGAGCAGAAGAGACTTTAAAAACCATTAAAAATCTTATTGTTCAAAAACTTTTGACTGGTAGTGTATATCATGGTACTCGAATGCACCTTATAAAGTATAATAAAATTGCTCTTGTACTCTGGAAAAAGCTAATTTTTCAGTGTGTTTGTGATTTATGTTAATTAACATTTATAAAGTATTCCCAGTGCTGTTTAACACCATAAATTGCCACAGTACCATATTCTCACATGTACTATTGTATTGTTTTTGTAATGTAAACAGCTAAAACTGTCATCATATATCTATTAGCATGTACATACAGTTGTATAAATATGCAAAAGAGGTGAAAAGACTCACTAGTTCCTGGTCTGGACAGTATGGATGTGAGAATAACCAGGCCGAGTGAGATGATGTGCGCAGCGACCACAGACAGTCTGCGCAGCCACACATAGAGCCAGAACTCCCGCATCCCGAGTCCCTCTCCCACCGCACTGTATTCCACATCCAACGACGAGCGCATCCCTCTCGCCATTCCTGGGGATTTATTCGCAACTCAGGTTTTTACATGTACACCTTAAACTACCTAAAAGAAAAAGTGTCTCAAGTGACATTCCTACTTAGCTTTACAAAAACTGACTTTTAGATCCGAAACGCATAAAATCTCAACTTATGGAGCCTCTATGTTTTGAAATGAAACTTGCGGTTTTAAGGTTGTAATTCCTGTTGGGTGCCATTTTCGTGTTTGTGACAGTGATACTTGGAAATGCATTTCCTGGATAAGAATCCTACTACGTTAAAGGATAGTCTCTTAATATTCATGAGCCATGCAGTTTGGAATTGGAAGGTAACCAAGCAACGCGAGCACGACTGCATTAATATTCAAAAGCCAAGCGTTCGCCATTGGCGAGCAGCCGAGAAACGTCAGCATTGCCTTTTTAATACTCAAAATTAACGTGATACGTAACTTTAATCCACTTAATTATTTATGAGCTACGCTTCTGCTAGTATATGAGCGTACTTACGAAAGCGCAAGACATTTTAAAGTAAGAGAAACAGCAGGGAGACATCTAATGACGAACAGGTGACCTGTTTTCACACACAAAAACAACTTTTGTACACTTGGCAAGACAAGGTGCGGTGCTCTTACGTAATATTCCACACATTTGACAAACGAATTTCCATTATTTTTCCAGTCCTTCACGATTACTGGATAAGGATTTAAAAAAATAATAAAAATTAATAATGGTTGTATCCACCTTATTTTTACCGTAAGAACGGGCGTGGCCATGTATAAATTGTACGGGTGTGGCTTCCGGTCTTCTGGACGCGACAGCTACTTTTATCTGTACAAAACAGCTTGTTTTGCTGCATGATATTGTAAATTAGCATGTATTATATTATTTTAATGTATTATCTTTACACTGGTTTGTAGTGCAAAAAGTTTTACCGTTTACTGCATGTTGTCATTCTTCTCATTATTTTCCTATAGCAGCTAATGAACCAGAAGTCTTGCCTATTGGCTTACTTACACGTTGAAGAATAAGGTTGACAAATTGTAGTCAGAGCTCAAATGTCACTACAAAAAAATAACTCCCTAAATGAATGAAAAAAAAGTTCAAGTAATTTTAAAATAACATTGCGTAACATCTCACAGAAACGCACACACCATATCCACCTTTTTCCTTGCCTTAAGAGTGGGCTTTGCCATATGTAAATTTTATGGGTGTGGCAGATGAGACTGGAAGTATCCAGCTATATTTAGCTGTACAAAGCAGCTGGTTTTGCTGCTTGATATTGCAAATTGGTGTGTCTTGCCATATTTGTATTTTAGTGTATTATCTTAATTAAGAGCAAACTGGTTTGTAGCGCAAATAGTTTTACCGTTTACTGCGTTGTTATTCTTCTCGTTATTTCCCTATAGCGGCTAATCAGTTAGAAATCTCACCCATAGACTTACTGCCGTGTTAAAGAAAAAGGTGGAAAAAATATCTACTGTTTAACAAAGCACTGAATTAAATATACCTGTTTTCGTCACATTTCATATATTGAAATTAAATGTAAAAAAATTGAGAGATTCCCACAATATAAGTCACAAATGAAAAAAAGACAGTGCTGAGTATAAAGAATATTTTAATCCATTTTATAAACAACATTTACGTAGCAGCATTATTCAGTAGATTCTGAGGTATTTTCTGAATTCACAGAGAAATTCACTCCCCCATCTCAATTCATACACCTCCACATACATACGTACTCACAGACAGACATTCATAGTAGCTAAACATGCACACACACATACATACAATTCAAACAGTCAGTCAAACATCCAGAGTCCTGCATCCATAGTTCTATATGGTAGAGTTCGTAGGGCTCGCTCTTTTAGTGGCTTGTAAGGCTGGCACTCTCAGTGGTGCAATTTTGGCTGTAGAAAAACGGCAAGAGAGAACAATTATTATGACAAACAATATTAACATTTTTTTTTGTCTAATATTATACCCAGTCTTCAGTGTCACATTATCTTTGAGAAATCATTGAAATATGCTGATTAGGATGATAAAGATAATTTCTTACTATAGCTGAATCTACAAAAATAACCCCATTCAAAAGTTTACATACCCTTGATTCTTAATACTGTGTTGTTACCTGAATGATCTACAGCTGTTTTTTTGTTTAGTGATAGTTGTTCACGAGTCTCTTGTTTGTCCTGAACAGTTAAACTGCCTGCTGTTCTTCAGAAAATTTTTAGGTCCCACAAATTCTTTGGTTTATCAGCATTTTTGTGTATTTGAACCTTTTCCAACAATGACTGTATGATTTTGAGATTCATCTTTTCACACTGAGAACAACTGAGGGACTCATGTGTAACTATTACAGAAGGTTAAAACACTCACTGATGCTCCAGAAGGAAACGCAATGCATTAAGAGCCAGGGGGTGAAAACTTTTGAACAGAATGAAGATGTGTACATTTTTCTTATCACATTTTTTTCCATTTAGTACTGCCCTTCAGAAGCTACTTACATGTATCCCAGAAAACAAAAGTTAAATTTACCCTGATCTTTAAATTCAAAAGTTTTCACCTGCAAGTTGTATGTAAACTTCTGACCTCAACTGTATATGCGTTGTGATGCGACCACTGATTTTAACATTCTAACTACCTTTCTGGGCCTTGAATGTGTCAGTTCTGTTGCGGTCCATCCAGGGTCAGAAAGCTCTTTGATTTCATCAAAAATATCTTAATTTGTGTTCTGACGATGAATAAAGGTCTTACAGGTTTAAGGGTGTACATAAGAGTAAGTAATGACAGAATGTTCATTTTTGGGTTAACTATCCCTTTAAGTATTAACAAAACTATATGTTCGCTTACCTTTTGTGTGCTGAGTTTCTTTTCCCCTCCTATAGAGAGTCCCGCCCCTTTGCTTTCTTTCCAGGGATAGAAGCCGGAATGAGGGGAAGTGGGCAGCCGGTGGGGTTTCGAGGGTGGAGAGGAGCCGCTGCTCTTGCGTTTCTTCCCCAAACCCTTGTGATCAAAGCTGGCTACCCTGCCATGCAGTCCTGAGTCCACTCCTCGGCTGTGCGGGGCAGCGTCCGGGGGCGAATGGTGGGTCGGGGGGTGAGTCCTCTTAAAGGCCCACGAGGATGGCGTGTGGGAATCAGAGGGTGCGAGCTGGGGACGCGGCTTGCTTCCCGGGGAAAGCGAGCCGTTGGTTTGTCCGTGAGAGGCTGACGGTGGCGTTTTACTGATGAGGGGCCGCCCCTTGTTCTGAGACACGCAATTCTTGTCCGGGCTGACAGAGTCTGACTCTTCGAAAGATGCTTTCCGTTTGCGCAGTGCAGCGGCGTCCGGTGTGGTCGTCCGCTCTGCTTCCCTGAGACGCAGCTGCTGTTTGTTGGGGCGGCCGCTCGAGTTCTTGGGCCGACCGGGGCCCGATTGAGCGGGAGCTCGACCGAGTTTAGAAGGGGGAGCCGTGGACTGGCCGCCCCCAGAGTTCTCGGACTGACCGTAAGCCTTGCTGGTGGAGGAACTCTGCGGGTTTGGCTCCTTGCCTGGTCCGTGGGAAGAGTAGAAGGAAGTCTTGAGAGAAGTCGAGTTGTGACTTCCTGCTTTCTGTTTGGAATGCTGGGAAATGGAGGAAGGAGAGGCAGGAACGGCTGCAGGCTTGGCTGGGGGACTCTGGGAGTGAGGATCTGATGCTTGAGGTATTTTTCTGTGAGTGGGAGAGGAATCAGGGGTCGTGAGACGAAACATTTACTACATGCAGTGCAGGATGTAAAAACACAGCTTTGTCAAAAGGAAACTGGATTTGTTAGGGACTGAAGCACTAATGGAGATTAACCTTGGAGAAAGAAACACCATAATGCTAGTGGATCCTGGCACAGGCTCAAAGCATGTGATCTGTGAGTGCATCTTACGAAACCTTTCAAGAACAAGTCCAGCTCACATTCCACCCCAAAATCAATTGACAAAAGTGAGATTAAGACCTTTCAGTTTTTTTTGCCTTGTGTATTTTCATAAAAATTAAGCACATTTCCCCAAATTCATATTATTACAATACATCTGTTGTTTTACTTGAAGTAATATAATTATTTATTAAAATGAGCACAAATAAAGGCAGTACAAATAAAGTGCGCCTTCATCAGTTCTTTAAAAAAAAAAAATTAAATAAGATTTTACATTATATATTTGAATATTTGAAATATTTTTAACTCATTACAGTAATGCAAATTTCAAAAAGGTCCTACAATTTATATGAAAATTATGCAACAATAAATAAAAACAAGCTTTGCTGACAATGCAAAATCAGGGTGAAATATTACTTGGACATGTCTGTAACAGGTTTTGTAATTTATCTGGATATTTTATATGTGAATTTTTGTAATTCTTATTTTTTTTTTTTTAATAGGTTTAAATATTTTTAATGCATTTTTACAATAATGCAAATTTTAGGGAAAAAAAAAAAAAAAAAAAAAAAAAAGTCCTTAAAGGGACAGTTCACCCCCCAAAAATTTTAATTCTAAAAATAATTACTCACCCTCATGTCTTTTCAAACCCGTAACACCTTCGGAATACAAGATATTTTTTTATCTAATCCAAGAGCTTTTTGTGCACAGAGAAAACAAAAAGAACAATGCACGGTGGAGACCGACACAGTAGAGAAGAAATTGTTGAATAAAGTCGTTATTTTTGTTTTCTTTGCACACAAAGTATTCTCAGAGTTTCATAAAATTATGGCTGAACCACTCATGTCACATGGACTATTTTAATGATGTCCTTACTACCTTTCTGGGCCTTGAACGTGTCAGTTGCATTGCTGTCTCTCGGATTTCATTAAAAATATCTTAATTTGTGTTCTGAAGATGAACGGAGGTCTTACGGGTTTGGAATGACATGAGGGTTCCAAATGAGTAATTAATGACAGAATAATAATTTTTGGCTGAACCATCCCTTTCATATACATAAAAACTATGCAACAATGAAAATCACATTACATGTTTTGTAAGAGAAGCCATGCTTGCTTTTGAGCTTTTTGTTGATATCAGCACACCACTGTTTGTATCTTTAACAGGACATATATAAGTCAAGCGATTCTTACTTCCACAGATGGGCGCTGAGGTGGTTCTCCACCATGGCACTCATAGCAGACCGTAGGTGATGCAATCGTCGATCGAAAGTGAAGACACCGTGACCCAGAGAATGACTCCCAAATGAACAAAGCTGTAGGGGAAAGGCTAAGGATTAACACTAATACACTTTCTCATTCGATTAAGACTGTTTAAACAGTCTAAGTCTTTTAAACACCACAGACAATCTCATGTAATGTCTGAAACGGAATTACTAAAGATGTATTCATACCTCTATTAAAACTCATAGAATTGCTTGCCTAATAATTAAAGACACTTATATAACTCCTATTTCCTGGCTATTACATAATACTAAAAGACACTGTGGAAATGTTTAGTTTTACCGCAGCTGGTTTGGGATGCCATGGAGTTGAATGCCAGTCTGCGAGGTCGTCGTTCCCCTCTCCTTCGCTCTCATCACCTGAGAGGTGGGCCTGGGTGAGAGGAGAGTGTGGCCGTGTGCTGCCATCCTCCACGTGGGGTTTATCCTCCTCCACACTTTCAGACAATGTGGGTGTTCTGCCACACAAACAGAAACAAAAAGACAAAATTACTAAAATGTATACAATTCTGAATATAAATGTATTATTTTTATATTTGTATATAATAATAATAATAATAATAATAATAAAAATTATATTTATTTATATAATCAATTTTAAATATATTTTATATAATTTATACCAAATAATAGTAACAAAATAAAAATAAAATGTAAATTAAAAAAAGAGTTTCTATTGATTTTTTTTAATTGATCTTTCTAACCTAAATGCAGGGCTGTTCGTCAGAGGTCTCCGGCAGACAGGTGGTGCGGGTGCATCTCTGGGAGGTTCTGGGCTTACAGTCGGAGCAGCTGAACTCTCCGGGGCCTGAGATACCCGATCACGAGCCTTCGAACTCATCTTCAGCTCAGCCACCAGCTGGTCAAAGTTTTTACTCCTGCCTTGCACCTTCCTGCGCTGATGAATGGAATGAATCTGGAGGAGAGAATTTTTTTTATTTTTATTTTTTTAGACAAGACTTCCAAGTTTCTGTGAATCACATTCATAAAGCGTATGCTAACTGGTGAGAGTGTGCTTTCATCATGAATTGTGGTTTTAGCCTTTGTAGTATATTAAGTCCAAGAAAGGGATTGTGTAATTTTAATAAATAATTTAGAGGAAGTGCTCAACTCTATAACCACACAAAGCAAGTCATATACACCTAGGCTGGCTTGAGGGTGAGTAAATCATGGTGTAATTTTTATTTTTGGGTGGACTATCCCTTTAATAGTCTTATCAATCAAACTGAAAAATGTTCATGTTTTATTATCACTCAAAATTACTCATGCAAGTTCCTGTGCAGAATTTATTATCTATTACAAAAGGAAGTTGTTTGTTATATTTGTATTTTACCTACCAGCCCTATATACAGACAATATCTGTTGATTCAACAAAAACCTGAAGTCATGCTATACAAATGAAGTGAGGCTTTTCCTGTAATCCCTGCCCCATTTCCTGTAAGTCATGTCCGCTGAACTTCCTGTCTGTCTACATGCTGAAACCAGTGTCCAGTAAATGGCTTCAACCCTCTGAAGGTTAGTTAGATTTCTGCTACTATTACAGGACAGCAAAAAACAGATGCAACAATTCTGCTTTCTGTAATAATCTGTCTGAATAAAGATCAGTACTTAAATCATGTTCACTATGAGTTAGAAACACTGCACACTGATAATATAGGTGATAGGTGGAAATGGTGGTCAACTCACATTGCAGGTCAAAAGTCGAGTACAAACTTTCTTTCTCTCAGGGTCCAACACACCACAATGCTTGTCAAGGTCACATTCTTTTTCTGCAGAAAATGAGAAAAGCATTTCGTCATCTTTCTATGTGTACACACACAAATGATTGAATATTCTGAATATGCATAAGAATGCCTGCCACTTTGTTCTGATTCTAATGCAAATGTTGCCTAATGTTGATTATCATATCTAATCTGTGTAATATATGTGATCCTGGACCACAAAACCAGTCTTAAGTTGCACGGGTATATTTGTAGCAATAGCCAACAATGTATTGTATGGGTCAAAATGATCTGTGCTTTTTTAGGCCAAAAATCATTAGGATATTAAAGTAAAGATTATGTTCCATTAAAATATTTTTGAAAATATATCAAATCTTGATTTTTGATTAGTAGTATGCAATGCTAAAAACTATTTTCTCAATATTTAGATTTTTTTGCACCCTCAGATTCCAGATTTTCAAAAAGTTGTATCTCAGCCAAATATTGTTCTAACGAACCACACATCAATGGAAAGCTTATTTATTCAGATGATGTATAAATCTCAATTTCAAAAAAATTGACCCTTATGACTTGTTTTGTGGTCCATGATCACATATGGGTCTAGTTTGGAACAATGGATGTGAAGGGCCTCAGTAAGGACTTACTGGAAACCATTTTGTACGTCCTTGGCCCACGGAGATGTCCGGAGGCGACAGGGGCCGAGGCAGCCTCGCCTCTCTGGGATTGAGGCCTTTCAGTTGAGGAAGGCCGATTGGGCGACGGGCCTCCATGTGGCCATGGGGGGTCTCTGTGAGTAGGGGGAGGGGAGCTCCGCGTGGGTTCGATGGGAGGGGGCTGCTTAAAAACAGCTGATTCTGAATGACCCGAGTTTGAAGGTGAATGCCTGAGGGAAAGACCATTATGTATAAATTATACAGACTCTATATGATGCTAAAAACCACAAATCACACCATCCTGCATTAGATTTGCTAAATGTTTCTTACTCATTTTAAGATGTTGATTTCAAAAATTGTGCCTGTTTCGCTATAGCACATCATACTGCAACCCTGTAAGACCTTTGTTTATCTTTGGAACACAAATTAAGATATTTTTGATGACATCTGAGAGCTTTCGGACCCTGAATAGACAGCAATGCAACTACGTTCAAGGCCCAGAAAGGCAGTAAGGATACCGTTAAAATAGTCCATGTGACATCAGTGCTTCAACCGAATATTATGAAGCTACGAGAATACTTTTGTGGTGCTGCTGACGCAGCAGCCAGCGTTCAGAGGTCAGAAAGCTCTCAGAAGATGAATGAAGGTCTTACACGTTTGAAACGACACGAGGGTGAGTAATTAATAATGACATTTTTTTGGGGGGTGAACTTTCCCTTTAAAATAAACAAAGAAACAAGATCAGATTAGTAAATCTTACCAAACTCCATCTTTTGGAGGTTTCGAGTGTCTGAACTGAGGTGGCGTTGAGGGAGATTGCGGAGACGCCCGCGGCGGACCAACATTCTGGTTCCTGCCACTCCAAGAGGAGGCTCCGTGGGAGGGCGGAGTGTGTCCATGACGGGGTCTCTGCTGCTGAGGTGGAGGTGGGGTGGAGCGGAGGTGTGCATAGAGCTTACCCAGAGGGCCGTGCCTCCTCTCGCAATGCTTCTCAAACGCCTGAGGCTTTACCACCTGACTGCAGTGGCCGCAAACCACCAGATAGAAATCATCGTGCCCAGGATAATGACCAAAGATGGACATATCTGTGGAAGCGTACCAAACAATAGGGACAAATTAGCTTTGTTTGAAAAATGAAACTACAGGAACTATTTTCTCAAAAGAGAAAGACTCAAGTTAATTGTGTGTGTATGTGCATAAGAAATTGTTTGAAAACTCAGAACTGCACAGAAAATGTTTGTATGCTACATATTTGTAGCAATAGCCAAAAATACATTGTACGGGTCAAAATGATCAATTTTTCTTTTATGTCAAAAATCATTAGGATATCAAGTAAAGATCATGTTCCATTAAGATATTTAGTGAATTTCTTACCATAAATATATCAAAACTTAATTTCTGATTAGTAATATGCATTGCTAAGAACTTAATTTGGACAACTCAATATTTTGATTTTTTTGCACCCTCAGATTCCAGATTTACAAATAGTTGTATCTCAGGCATATTTTGTCCTGTCCTAACAAATCATACATTAATGGAAAGCTGGTTTTGTGGTCCAGGGTTACACATAAGATACATTCAAGGCTATACATCACTATATTCATTAAAAATAAGCATTCAGAAATCTTTAGCATGTCTCATTTGCAAAATATAAATTCTATTATGTATACTGAGGTAGACACTACACCAGTACTAGTCAAATAAAAAAAATAATAATGGTTGAAGACTACTTTCTTTGTCATATGTGGAAAAAACAGCAACTCCAATGATCATCATCACACCCTTTAAGAGAAATTTGAAAGGTGTTTTACAACAAAGAAGGAAAATACAGTTCGTTAAAATAGGTTTACAGGTTGATCAATACAGTAATTTCAATCTCTAAGGCCAATATGTAAAGACAAATAAATTGCACTAAATTGGCCAATTTACCTGAATTCACATTCAGTGATATTGTTATAATAGCTTTGTTGACCTTAAACTACATAAATGACATTTTAAAAATGACATTAACTTGAATTTCACAACAGATGATGTTTATTATCCATTGATAAGGCTGTTTATACAAGTTGGACCTGACAGGAGAAACCAGAGTGTTTTTAATGTCAAAAATCTCAAAAGAGCCAAACATCGGCCAATTAATTAAGTAGCATGGGTATAATTGTAGCAATTGCCAAAAGTACACTGTATGGGTCAAAATGATCGATTTTTCTTTTATGCCATAAATCATTAGGAAGATCATGTTCCATTAAGTTATTTTGTACGTTTCCTACAGTAAATATATCAAACCTTAATTTGATTAGCAATATGCATGGCTAAGAACTTCATTTGAACAACTTTAAAGGCGATTTTTCTTAATATTTTAATTTTATGCACCCTCTGATTCCAGATAGTCAAACAGTTGTATCTCAGCCAAATAATGTCCCATCATGACTGATTTTGTGGTCCAGGGTCACATATATCAGTCCATCACTAAGTGGGTTCGAGTTAATACCCCCGCGTCCCCTTGAAATCAAGAGGAAAGTACACAACGCCTACCCTCTTTCCTCAGTGTCATGGTTTCCGTCGTTTTTTTGCCATTCTTGCTGTATTCGTCTCCATCGGACCCTATGAACAATGGTTGGTGGAGGTTTATGTTAGAAAGGGAACATAAAACATGACCATTATAGAAGAACAGGTTTCCATGCATTACCATCAAGGCTTTAGCAACACAGCACAAATGGGCATCTCATATAAATCCAACCTTCTAAACCCACTAATTTAATGTGCCATAACCATAGAAACATTAAGAAGGATGTGTGCCCTCCAATAAACAGTGCTATAATGGGTTCTTCTAAAGTGTGGTCCAGAATATGTGGTTACAGTCTTGCATGCCATTTTTTGAAGTCATAACTGTGAGAAAAGGGACCAGCTTTGAATTATGCACAATGTGGTGTTTAATGAGAGACAAAATGTGAGATCAGGTCAATTGTTTAGGATTTATTCCACAAGATTTTCAGTGTAAAAAGCAATCTGTGCCATGAACTGGTCATCTGTGAAGCACAAGCTCTTCTGTGGGTGGGGCCAAAATAAAAACTACCTGCAAATGATCCCTACTCTATGAACTGCTTTGCTAACGTGGCCGCCGACAAAAGCAGATTCGTGGTTTTAAACTGAGTGCGTTTGTTTCATTTGAAGTTCCAGACAAAACGAACACGGAACACGTTCTATTATGACGACACTGATCAGAGAGAGAGCGCAAGCGCGTAATCCGGCCGGCACTAGGACCCGGCAGGTTCTTTGTTTGGGTAACATGGTTCGGGATGCCGTGCCTTTTCCACGAAAAATAAAGCACATCCGTGAGACTTTTTGCTGGTGGATCGAGAAATACCGGCAACGAAGTGCTCACTCACCCTCCGATGCTGTCAGGTTGGCTCTTTCCGTCCAGACGCTCCAGCTTTGGCCCAAGAAATCATCGAGACAAGGCACCCGCCGTTCCAGAGCAGCCATTACTTTAACTGCGCGTTCACGCACCGCCATCATCACTGCGCGGCAAGGCGCTGACGTCACGTTGCGCGCTCCCGCGGGCGGAGGGGGAACCTGCGTGCGCGTGCACTTGTTCTAAAAATTGTAGATTTTTTTTCATGCAGTTCTTAATTTTATTTGCATTATTTATATGTAACCCTGGTCCACAAAACCAGTCATAAGGGCCAC
>JAHKKF010509669.1:0-28547 GCA_019740295.1 Labeo calbasu
CAAATCAGAATATTAGAATGATTTCTGAAGGATCATGTGACTGGAGTAATGATGCTAAAAATTCAGCTTCGAAATCACAGGAATAAATTACATTTTAACATATATTCAAATACAAAACAGCTATTTTAAATAGTAAAATATTATTTATCAATTTTTTGATTGTCAAATATTGTGGGACCAGATTTGTTTTTGGGGGTTTTTTTGCACTGTTGTACCTTATTTTCTTTTGTCTTGCATAGCCTATTTTGGCAAGTTTTTTCCAGTGACAGATGGGGAAAAAGTTCTTTTAGTTAGTGAGCCTGTGTTGTGCATTTTATTTTGGCATTGTTTTTCCTTGCTGATGTGACCCAGTCAGAAAAGACATGCAGCACATTTTTACAATTCTATTTAAATTATTTTTAATATCTGTTGAATGTAATGTGCAACTTATCTCAGAAGGGAATCAGACATAATCAAATCATATTACCACTGAGCTGAGTGAAATCACCGTCATTATGTTTCTTTGTATTGCCAATTCAAATCCGCAGGTGCTTCATCCTATTGGCGAAGACTTTTAACATCTTGTTCTCTCAGGTACAAAATTGGATTGCAGATCAGTGATTGACGGAGGGTGTTTATTTATTTATTTTGCTCAAACAAACATAATGAACACATTCAGTATCTGACAACTAAACTCTGACACAAGGATACTATATGCAACCTCAGCAGTGAAATGCATGAGGAATGTTTGCCTTTAAAAAAAAATTTGGATGCTTTTCAAGGATAAAGTAGAAGATGAAGATAGGAGAGACAGAAAACGAGGGATGAGGGTGTGGGAGAGAGAGAGAGAGGGATGTTTTGCTCAGCGGCTGTAGAGTGATAAGGGGTAGAGCTGTCTGGAGCACAGGGGAGTACAAGTGCTGCCGCTGCCGAACAGACACAGGGACGCTGGGTGAGTCTGTTTTATTTGTGTTGCACTTCATTTCATAGGACACAGCATCTTGTGAGGTTTTTAAGCTTTTTAAATACATGCAAAGCCGAATACATTATTTTACAATTTATTATGTGATTTAATAACTGGTATGTAATGGCTAATTACCATCAACACCATTCACGCTAATATATGAGAGATCATTTATTAGCTTAGTCTTAAAGTCGATTTCTTGTCTTCTGGTAATTGGGAATATAACGCAGGATTGAACAAAGTGACCGTCCACATAAAATCTTATTATATTATTATTATAAAAGTGGTGAGTGTCTATAAGATCTCTGGATTAATTTAAGAAAGCAATATCAAAACATATCGAGGTCATTAAACGCAACTTTGAAATGCAATGGCAATACCATCTCCAAAACAAACCTACACCATAGTCGTTTTAAATGAGCAAAATGTACTTGAAATTCCTCTCAGTCGGACAGACTCTCAGTGACCTGATATGGTCATACTGGCTTCCTGCTACGGCTCTTTAGCACAGTCCTCACACTTTCTTATAAAAATAAAATCACTGCGTTTTGTCGGTCATCTGTGTATCAGTCATACTTCAGCTCAATCAGCTCAATTTTGCCCAAGAAAAGCAGAATGATGATATAAACAATGAAGAAAGATTTAAAAAATAAATGTTTGATTGCACAGCGAGAGGACAAGGAATAGAGGACAGGAACCGAAATGACAACTTGCTAACTTAGAGCGGGCGCACTGATTACTCCATTACAGCCTCTCAGCAGTTACATTTCGGTGCATTGTGAAGCAGCATGTCATTATTGTGTTAAAAAAGAAAGGGAGAGAGACAGACAGAGGACAGAGTCTGCTCTCTCGTCTCCTTAGTCCATTTTCCAAGTGTGAAAAACCCTTAGAGTATCTGTATGAAAGCTGGAAGCATCTTTTTTGAGTCTCAAATGGAGAGCCTACAACTGTCAGCAGCTGTTGGAGAAGTGTACACAACATTTTCAGCAGCAGAGTAATGGGAATACTGTGACACAGTCATTTTGTCACTGTAATGTCAATGTCTTTCAGACCAGCAAAATTGAAATAGGAGCATTTTGTTCATGTCGGTTAGCTCAAAAGTTAACAAAATTAACCTTTAGCAGATAAAGCTTTACGGTTTACGGCATTTCTTTCCCAGGAAATGGACCACAATTATGGATGAACCATTTTTGCAATCCTGCCTCTAATTAGAAATAGTAAAAATCAAGATTTATGATGTTTATTGGCTTTGACGCTGTGGAAATATGTCAAAACAGACAGCAAAACTGCGCTCATCGAGACGCAACAAGACAAGACAGATGGACTTGAACTGGTTACACTTTACATTTCCAAATTTCTATTTCCACTATAGTTAACGTGAAATAACTGTGAAAGGCACCTCATGTGAAAAGCATTCATTAATCTTATTTCAACATTTAATAACATTTTATTAAACTGATTAAACTCCAAATTTTGAATGGACCTGCAGCTAACATAAATTAACAATGAACAAGTGTTAACAAAGATTAATAAATACGTAATAAATGTGCTGCTGTTTGGTTGTTGATTTTAGTTAATGCATTAACTAATGTTAACTAATGGAACCTTACAGTAATCATAAGGTTCTGTTTTTTTTCAAACCTGTATGAGTGTCTCATTTTGCAAGACAAAAAAAGATATTTTAAAAACCAAACTGTTCTGGTTACCATTGACTTCCACTGTATAGACCAAAAATACAGAGACATTTCTCAAATGATCTTCTTTTATGTTCCACAGAAGAAAGTCATACAGATTTAAAATGACATAAGGGCGAATAAATGATGACAGAATTTTCATTTGTGACACTGGACCACAAAATCAGACATAAGGGTATAAGTTGAATCACATGAAAGCTGAATAAATAAGCTTTCCATTGATATATAGCTTGTTAGGACAATATTTGGCCGAGACGCAACTAAAAAGTCTAAAAGTCTTTTGTGGTTTTGTGGTCCAGTATCTCATTTTGTGGTCTTGAGGCACAGGATCACATTTTAGGTTGAACTAATATTCCTTAAAATTGTTTTCAAATGTTAAAGTTGCTGTAAAAATGGTTGTATGTCCTCTAATGTGCTTTCAATTATTTTTAAATTGATTTCCATTTTAATAAAAAAAGCCATTTTGATAAAAAAAAAAAAAAAACAAAGCTAACTGGTTTTTAAATCAAAAAGTATTCAGGTTGATTTAGTCATTTTAAACTATATTACATCATGGAAGTCAACAAGTTGTCTCGAGGAAAAAAAAAACAGCACATTTCACTTCATATTTTGTTAATCTTTGCTCAAAACAAGCGTTGAAAGACAACAGCGTGAATTAACAAAGCATAGGGTGAGAGCAGTGCTGGAGGGAGAGGAAGATAAATGAAGGGATTTTTGGCACAGCAGAGGGGGAACAAGGAGAAAAACAGGGGCTATATATTCTTCTAATATTGACCGGTGTAAGAAGAAGATGTTTCCTCCTGGCAAATGGCCTTAACTCCATAAAAACAAACACTTCATCCGTAATTCAGCCCACAGTAAAAATGCCAAATTCAAATAATTCAGCTCTCAATAGTTCACCTTAGTTCAGTAATAATTCTTCCTGTTTGTAGCTGAAACGTTTTCTCAGAAGAGGCAATGAAGGCAGTGCATCCTCAAATAAATAATTGTAAAAGTAACCAAGAGTACAAAAATAAAACTTAATTCATATTAGAAATTTGACATGATAAAATGTGTAAAGCACTCACTTTTATAAATACTAAAGCAGAGTCTCTTTTGCCCCTTGAGCTCACTGTGTTCTCATAGAGCAGCTTGTTCTTAACATTGCACTTACTGACTGATTGTGCTATAAGTCCAAAACTGCTTTTTGTCTTGTTTCTTTAAATGAATTTATTCCCTTTCATTTGTACTTTTGACGTTTAACCAAATGTATTTCCATTAATTTGTTATAGTACAGCAAAAATGTCTTTTTTTTCTAACATTAACTAAAACTAAATCTAATACCAAAGTAAACATGAACTGAAATATAATAAAATATTAAATAACTTAAACTTTTTTTATTTTAGAAAGTTGCCAAAGCAAAATTTCTCATTTGTTTAAAATGAAAATAATAAAACGAAATACTAAATACTAAATTAAACAAAAAGATAAATACTAAATAAAAATTACAAATAAAATGAAAAAAAAATACAACAAAAAGATTTAAACATTAATATGAATAATATAAAAATAGAATTATTAATAAAATATTAATATTACTATAATATTTTGAGTTTTGTATTTTAATATAAAACTCAAAATATTAACAAAAAAGTATAATACAATATATACAGGTGTACATGAATCCATCTGGCAATGAGGTGAAATGTAAGTGATTTCCAAATGTCGAAAAATTGTTTTTCAAAAAACTTGTAACATATTTTCAATATCACATTTTGTATTTAATGTATTCAATTCTTATGCCAAGCAGCTTACTCAGTTCTCCTGTCTGAAAGTTGTTGACTATTTGGACTCATTACTATTCAGTGAGCCAGTGTAATTTTTGGTATGTACGGATGCCAGTGTTTTCCTCAAGTATGATTCCAGTCCTGAATTTTAATGTTGACTTCAGCAGTGAATATGTAGTCTGAATTTCTCTCTCTCAATTATTCTACTTACAGCGATAGTAGATGAATCCCTTTCTGCAGACCACAGTTGCAATAAAGCTCCCAGCAGGAGCATATCTAAAGAGAAACATTCATCACAGCTCCCTGACTGACACACAATGGATATCCTGTTCACCTCTTCCTTTCCTGTTTCATGTCAGAACTCTAGTGACTATAATCTCACAACTCTCTGTCCTGCTAACCAAACCACAAACTCAACGCCTCCATCTCTGGCCAACCCTCCAGCATTTGGGATGTCCTACTTCACCATGACCCTGGGCACAATCTCAAATCTAACTGCACTAGCGATCCTCGCCCATTCCTACGCCCGCTTCCGCCGACGGGCCAAAGTGCCTTTTCTACTACTAGCTTCAGCCCTGATTCTGAGCGACCTGGCAGGTCACGTGATCACGGGGGCTTTGGCACTTCACCTCCATCTTGGGAGGCTGAAGCATCACGGGGCGGCAGTAGCAGTGGAGCCTCCACAGGTTTACTGCAAATTATTTGGCGGCTGCATGGTGTTTTTTGGCCTTTCCCCTCTGCTGTTAGGCAGTGCGATGGCAGTGGAACGCTGCATAGGTATTACCCAACCTCTTCTGCACCCGGCAGTGGTCACCATGACACGTGTCCGCCTCACCGTGCTGCTGATCACCTTCTCAGCTCTCACTTTGGCAGGACTCCCTCTGCTAAACGTGGGCAACTACAAACCACAGTTCCCCGGAACCTGGTGTTTCTTACCTGTGAACGGGCCGCTCTCCATCGCAGATGCCAGCCTTGCTTTGGTTTTTTCCACGCTGGGGCTTGTAGCATTAACTGTCTCAGTTGTGTCTAATACTATAAGCGGGCTGAAGTTGCTCCAGGCAAGGATTAAGGACCGCTGCGTTAAGTCAAGCACTGCTCGGAGACATGCATTCCTCTCATCTTCGTCGCTGCACTCCCTGGATGTGGAGATGATGACACAGCTGGCCACGATAACAGTGGTCTTCTGTGTCTGCTGGAGTCCTTTTCTTGTGAGTGCACTGTAAACAATAAAATAAAATCTCTGAAAGGTCGTAATTTAATTAATTAACTGACATTACATTAACTGACAAACCACAGGTTTTAAAAAAAAACAAGTGATTCATAACAAGTATCTTTTCCTCAGGCTGAGGTAAATGCTAATAAATATTTACGTATGTATAGAGGGGTTGCACTTACGTCACGGATTGGTCAGTTACCCTGATGCGCAGCTATATTGGAGATACTCGGATGTAAACAACAGCATAGATTGCATGGTTAATGTACTACTGAATATGTTGTTCTGCTAATTTATGCTGTCTAAACCATGGAAAAAAGCATGTGGAAGCTGCTACATCATATAGAAAAGGACTTAGTAAGCAGGAAAAGGCACAATATTTTGACAAACTGAAGTTACTAGGTGGTAAAGATATGTACAAGCAGTATGAATTAAGATATTAGCCTAATATTTCACCTACCTGACTGGAAATGATAAGAACAAACACGAATGCTGTCAAGATTCTTGCCCTGGAAATCCTGGTTCAGTTTGGCCAAAAACAAATGCCTTTGTCAGACAGTTTTTTGCACTCTTCTCTTTGATTTGTTATAACATTTGGCAGTCTATAGTACTCCAAATGTTTTTTCCCAGTCCGGCCGATTAGTACAGCCCAAAACACAACAATAATTGACCATTTTCAGCCGCCAATATGACTGACTGATGACGTGTTGTGAAAACACTCTATATTTACGTCATACACACAAAATAAAAACATCACGATAATACACGACACTAAAATAATGCAATAAACATTGATTTAAAAACATAAGATGTAATGACTGATGAGAAAAAAAAACAGAAAAAACAGCTATTTTAATGAAAAATAAACATTAAATGTTAAGTGTCATACAGGGAAATAGGTTAATGAGTTAAATGTTTTCCTCTAAATTGTAGGATGACTGGTTCTGTGGCCCCTTCAAACACTTTACAGTTTACACTTATTTAACTGTATTTTAGTGCAATATTATGTGAAATGTCCAGTTAGATTGTTTTTACAGTTTTTCACCGTATAAAAACCTTATGTTGCGACGCGCAAGTAAACTATTTTCTGTGAATGTGACTTCTTCTACTAGAGTGTTTTCACAACGTGTCATCAGTCGGCCATATTGGTGGCACTGAATGTAAACAAGGCCACCGAACCGAATGAAACTTGCATATTTTGCTGATTATTGCTGCTGAGAATGGTCAATTATTGCCATGTTTTGGGCTGTACTAATTGGTAGGACTGGGAAAAACATTTGGAGTACTATCCACCTTATTTTTCAATGTGGAAGTAAGCTGTTTTCTGGTAATGTGTTAGACTTCCAGTTCATAATCTGCCGTAGGGAAATGACAAGAAGAATATCGAAGTGCAGTAAACGGTAAAACAGTTTGCACTACAAACCAGTGTGTTCATAATTAAGATAATACATTAAAATAATATGGTAAGACAAACCAGTTTGCAATATCAAGCAGCAAAACAAGCTTTTTGTGCAGCTAAAAATAGCTGGAAGTGGATGAGACCAGAAGCCAGACAAAAAAAAAAAAAATTACAAATGACTGCACCCACTCTAATGGAAAAAATAAGGTGGATAGACTGCCAAAAAACTGTCTGAGGGACAAAAGGCATTTGTGGTTGGCCAAACTGAACTGGGATTTCCAGGGCAAGAATCTTGACAACATTCATGTTTGTTCTTCTCATTTCCAGTCAGGTAGGTGAAATATTAGGCTAATATCTTAATACTGCTCATATGTATCTTTACCAAAATACAATGTCAAAATATTGCGCCCTTTCCTGCTTACTAAGTCTTTTTCTATATGATTTAGCAGCTTCCACACATTTTTCCATGGTTTAGACAGCATAAATTAGCAGAACAACGTATTCAACGTATTCATTAACCGTGCAATCCATGCTGTTGTTTACATCCAAGTATCGCCAATTTGGCATCCCAGTAACTGACTAAATCAAGACGTAGCTAAGTTCAAACCCTCTGTAAGCCTTGATTTAACAACATAAGATGTAATGTAAACCTAATATAAACCTTAATGTTCTTGACTGATGAGAAAAAAATCTAAGAAGAAACAAAATGTTGAGTGACATACAAGGAATTCGGTTAATGTCAATTTATACGATGTATACGATGACTTGTTCTTTTACGCTTTCAAACACTGTAAATGTAACTATATTTTGGTGCAAACTCGCGTTAGATGTCCAGTTTTTACAGTTTTTCACCGTATAAAAACGTTGTTTTGCAAAGCATAAGTAAGCTATTTTCTGTGAACATGAATTCCAATAGGAATACTAATATTGGTAAATAACCAAACATGTAAACGGTTAAACTATTTGTGCAACAGACCATTGTGCTTATAATTACGACTATTAAAATTTAATTAAAAATTAAAATAATATGACTAAAAAAATACCAATCTTAAGCATCAAGCATCAGCATAACGTGCTTTTTTCTACAGCTAATAACATAACTGTTAGCAAATGACACCGGAAGTTTCTTACATTCAAATTAAAAATGGCCGCGCCCTTGATTATATTAAAAATAAGGTGGATAGTAAGGTAACATACCGTAGCATTTTTCATTTTTTTAGCTTTAAAATTAGTCTAAATTTTCACAGTGTGAGCAGCTGTGTATTTGATATACACTTGTGTGTCACTTCATTTGTGATTTTCTAGACTGTTTGACCGTCTTCCTCTTCGTTTCACAGATTTACATCCTCATATCCGTTAGCAGGTTTTATGAAGGAATCAGAAGGCCGCGGCGTCAGTGTGAGAAGCTGCTTCTCTTAGCTCTGCGCTTAGCTAGCTGGAACCAGATTTTGGATCCGTGGGTCTACATCCTCCTACGGCGAGCGGTTCTGCGCAGAGTTCTTCAGCTGCTGCAGCCGGACAGAGTCCTGTTTACACAGAGCAGCTCCTACAGAGACTCGCACAGAAAGCAAATTAGTTTACACTGATTATTACACACTTGTTTACACTAATTTCGAATATGTTTGCGTATGGAAACTCATTAAAAATACATTAAACTGAGTATTTATAAAGAATGTGTTTAAAGCTGTGTGTGAAAAATACTGTTTTCCCTTGTAAAAGAAGTGAAGAAACCTTAAAAGTACACTACCAGTCAAAAGTTTTTTAAAAATTTTTAAAAGAAGTCTCTTTTGCTCACCAAGCCTGCATTTATTTGATCCAAAATACAGCAAAAGCAGTAACATTGTGAAATGTGGTTACTATTTTAAATAACTGTATTTAAATATATTTTAAAATGTAAAGTATTCCTGTGATCAAAGCTAAATTTTCAGCATCATTACTCCAGTCTTCAATGTCACATGATCCTTCAGAAATAATTCTAATATGCTGATAACAGTATTTTAAATAGTAATATATATATATATATATATATATATGTATATGTATACTGTTTTTGCTGTACTTTGGATCAAACAAATGCAGGCTTGGTGAGCAGAAAAGACTTCTTTTAAAAAAAGACTTTTGACTTTTTTTTTAAATGAAATTAAATGAAATAAAAGGTCCCTTAAGTGTACTTTGAGAGAGAACACTTTCATGACATGTACACCTTTAAAAATTGCAGTTTGTAATGTCAAATTTAAATGTTTAATTATGGTTTTATTTTTATTAATGCTTTATTAATTAAAAAAAATATATATATATTCTGATGTACTGAGCTAAAGTTAATCTAATTGCATTTTTTATAAATTATTAATTCAGTTAACATAATTAAGTGTCTGAAAACGTAGTTTTTGAAACTACATTTATTTTTCACATTTAATTTTTATATAGTTATATTATTTTTCGTAGTAAGTACACTTATTTCCGTAGGAAAAGAGTTGACCTTACAGTTTACAAAAATAACTATAGTAACCATCAAAATATTATAGCAAAAAAAAAAAAAAATCCCGTTCATTTTAGTAGTGAAATGTGACGTGGACACTACAGTCTTGGCTTCACTGCAGTTTTGTTAATCTCTAATCAAAGGCTCCACAAAAATGTCAGCGGTAAAACATATACATATGAAAAAATACTTTTAAGGTAATAATCTGCTTTAAAACGTTTATGATATACCATACAATTATTATAATTAGTATATATAATTATTACATCATATATAAATAATAATAGCAATTACTTACTATATTTACAACTTTGTTACTTACTTTGTAACTATTTAGCACTAAACCTGTTATTTACTGTCACGCAAAAGTTTGTGTATGAAAGTGATGTCTTTACTGTTCATATAAATGCATTCTGTTGATTAAAAAAATGATATGACTTTGATTTTTCCCCTTTTAGTTTAAAAAATGTCACGTGTGTGTTACATGTTGTTGAATACGGAAATAAAAATGGTAATAGACATAATAAACAACGAACTTTCAATTCATTTTTAACATTCATTAATGACACGACGAGTTCCACACTTTTATTGTGAAAACACCGTCTCCTGTCAGCCATTTTGAAAATCTTCTTCACAAACACCGGCTTCATGTTGCTCCCAACAGTCAGTGCTTGTTAGTAAACACATAGTTTGACAGAAAAAGTGCTGCACATGAAGTGAAGATACTTACTGAATAGTGTACTTCTGAATGTAACAGACTCTCTTAGTAAGTTATCCCGCCTTCTGTGTTATCGGTCGCTCGTGTTATTTTCATAGGGGTCAGTAGTTTGGACATAAGTGTGGTCAGTCAACCTCTAACTGCACAGGAAGGTCGTCCCATGTCTTGACAGATCAGGACTGGCTGAGCTACACATCTCTCTGCCGTAGGTAAGTATTTATGACTGTTTTATTGCTTTATGATACTAGCATAAACAATGAGCAGACAGTGTTTCACACATGCTGTCTGAATACCAAAGTGGAGACTTTCCTTCACTGCTGTGTTTGTGAATGAAAATTGATATACAGCATGTACCTGTTTCAGGATGCACTATGTGGCGAGTGGCTCCCTCTCCTTGGGTTCCCTGGGCCTGCTCCGACTGTTTGGGGCATCCTGGTCCTGGAGCCTTGCAGCAGGTTTGGGTGTTTACTTAGGAACAGGAGGCTGGCGGTACCTGTATGTGGCGGTTCGTACGGTTAAAAGGGACGTCAAGTGAGTGACTGATATTTTGGATGATCAACTACACATTCTACCCTGCTGACTAAAAACTGAAACCAGCCTAAGCTTGTTGCATGGTTTTATCTGGTGCTCCAGCCTGGTCATATCTGGTTCACAGGCTGGTTTTAGAGGGGTTTTAACCACTTCTTTAGATGGTCAGGCTGAAGTTATTTTAGAGTTGGCATACAATGAAAATGTATTCTATTTTCTAAATACATTTATTTATCTTATTTATCTTATACTGTGGCTTATGCAGGGCTCCACCAGTAATTTTTGTCCACATATATGCCGCCCCTTACTTACAATCAACTGCAAGCTCGCGTTCAAATCTGCTTCCATCCAATCAACAACCAATGCATAGACTCAAGTCCCGCTTGAATGCACATCACAATATGGAAGAAAATATCTTTTGATTCATTGCAACTTCAAGGAATCGTTTACTAAAAAAAAAGAAGAAGAATGCTAACCTGTACACTGGTGTTCAAAAGTGTGGAATAAGATTTTAAATTTTTTTTTGAAAAAGTCACTTATGGATTTAAAGTTCCATTTATTTTATTAAAAATACAGAAAAACATGAAATATTACAAAATATTATTGCAGTTTGAAATAACAGTTTTTAATATACTTTAGAATTGAATTTATTTCTGTGATGACCCTATTTATTTTCTTAATGCATGTCACTGCTCTTGTTGTAAACCCTTCAAAAATGCATTTTTTTCTAATGCATAACATCCATGCATAAAAACGTTCTCTTCCTGTCACAGTGTCCGTTTTGTGCCAACTTCAAGTGGTTGACAAATCGGTGGAAATTAGGTTATGAAACAAAGACCTGCTGTCAATGTGCGGCCACATTAATATAATCCTGTTGAACCCATTGTGAAATATGCATGGGGAAATCAAAATTCTCAGTTGTGTGGATTCCTATTGAAATGACTGGATTTCAATCACAAAAATTGCCAAAGAGAGTTTAATGTGACAGAACCTTTAATAACACTTATTAACAGTGACTTTGAATAGTCAAACAACAGCTATGAAAGATGTGAAAATGATTATACACATGGATACCAACTTAAATGACTAACTGATTTCTCCTCCTCTTGTCTGTCAGCGGTCTTTACGTGCTGCTGAAGGTTAAACTGGCACTATGGCATCATATCCGTAACCGAAGCACCATACCCTCCATTTTCGCCAAAACCGTGGCTAAGCACCCAGACAAGCCTGCACTTGTGTATGAAGCCACTGGGGAAACGTGGACTTTCTCCCAGTTAGATCAGATTTCCAACGCTGTGGCCCACTGGGCACTGAGCCAGGGCTGGACCTCAGGAGATGTGGTGGCGCTATTCATGGAGAGCCGGCCGCTCCAAGTGGCGCTCTGGCTCGGCCTGGCCAAAGTAGGCGTGGAAGCTGCACTCATCAACTTCAACCTCCGACTGGATTCGCTCCTGCACTGCGTGGGTGTGTCAGCATCCCGAGCACTGGTTTTCGGAGCAGAGCTAGCAGACGGTGAGCCTACGTTCTTCTCTTTCATTTTTACCTGGATCATACAACTAATTAATTGCACATCCCTCCCTGTGTGTGTGTAGCGGTGTCTGAAGTGAGCTCCTCTTTGAGTGAGAGTATGGTGCGGTTCAGCACAGGAGACCTCAGACAAGACGAGATGTCTGCTCTGAAATGTCACCCCCTTGACTCCATTCTGGCATCTGCCCCTCGACACCCACCACCCTGTACTGTGTCCAGGGGCTTCAATGGTGAGATTTACAGTATTGCAAGGTTTTACCTGTAGAGCAGAGTTGTCAAACATATGGGATCATGGGTCCAATACAGCTCGTTGAGGAGCCTGGAATGATTTTAGATAGAGATGCACCGATGTATCAGCCAACAATCGGTATCGGCTGATGAAAGCTATTTATTTCAGTATCAAAATATTGTATCCTGTCAATCAAAAGGCAGCGGGTCAGACTGCAACCCATACTGTAAGTGAAGAAAATCTCTGAATTTAGGGCTGTCAAAATTATCGTGACAATAAGGCATTAACAGTTAAAAATAGCAGGCCATGTGACCGTATGAATCACCCGTAGTTCAAGCCAGCATTGCCAGATCCGCAGTTTTTTTCTACACCAAACATTTGTAGTGCGCCTCGCATCCAATAATCATAAAGAGCTCTGTGCTTTCTTCTGATAAGAAACAACGTCTCAGCTTTCAAATATTGTACATTCCATCACGGAAACAGCGAATGCCGTTTTGACGCTTTTGAATGTGACGTGACAGATCGTTATTGCACCTCAGTTTAAGCAGCAGCATGAAGCGCGAGTCTTTTCCAGTTTTAAAGGGGTCATCGGATGCCCATTTTCCAGAAATTGATATGATTTTTTTAGGGTCTTAATGAAAAGTCTATAATTTACTTTGGTTAAAAATTCTCAGTGGTAGTGTAAAACCACACCCTTTTTACCTTGTCAAAATGAGCTCTGCAAAAATCATCCTGTTCTGGTCGAGGTTGCTTCAAATGTTAATGAGCTCTGCTCACCCCGCTCTGCTCACCTCTCTGCTCACCTTACTTTAGCCACGTTTAGCAGCTAAATTTGCTAACTAGCATGTTATTAGAAAAGGCGATCGCAAAGATTCATAAAAAACCCTTATACTCACTTCTGCTGTAAGTGAAGCTAGATCACGAATGATTCACGTGAACATAGACGGATATATGACGGGAGTAAATGACGACCACTATGTTCATTATTACATCCAGCAACACAACACTTCAATCGTTCAATCAGAGATATTCTTGTCTAACTTACATCCCTGCTCCGGCATTGAAACAATGAAGGTCGAACTGTTCTTGCTGATTTAAGGCGGGTCTGAGGTAAGACGCTCATGTCAATCAACTATCGTGGGAGCGGTGTGACGGCACACCGACAGGCATCTGAGAACGGCTCGATTTAAAAAAAAAAAAAAAAAGGGGATATTATTTTTACAAATTAATTAAAAACCACTGCAGGGATTTTTATCATTATAGCGTAGATGTGTACGTACACTTCCAACACGCATTAATATTCAAACAACATGTAAAAGTGAACTTTGCATCCGATGACCCCTTTAAAAATTACAATGCAAATTACACCTGATGAATACATAATATAAGGTATGTTGGTAGATACAGTGTTTCAAATGCAGAAAGATGGCAATAAAACAGATTGTGAACAGTATGTCACTTAATGTGACATGTACCTCAGCAAAGTTATCCGCTGTTCACAGTTCATTAGTTAGCTATAAAACAAGACTAAAGAGGAGTTTTTTTCCTTAGTGTATTTATGAAGAAATAAACGAAAAATTAATGTTTAAGTTTATGGGACATTCTACCAGAAACGTACATTATTTTATTATTATTAACAAAAGTGGTTAACATTTAACCCGTTCTTTTTCATCAGTATTATTTGTGATTTGAATTTTGTGAACAGGAGTTCCTCTTTTGCTGTGCTGTAAGCCTAGGACACTTTTTACAAGAAAAGATAATTGTCTGTTGTGCTTACATCTATTCACTGTTTAAAACTAAGACAAATGCTTGAAAGACAAACTAAGTTATATAATGTTAATTAACATAAACAAATAAGATGAGGCATGGCACGTTTAGCAAGTACTTAGGAATCAAATAACATTTAAAGAAAGCCTTCGAAGCATAACGTGACATAAACAACGAAGACAAAACCAAGATGTTCACCTTCTCTGGTTTAAGAAGCGGCCTTTTATTTTACTTTTGCTTGAAAACCAAATCCTCTGTCCTGTCCGCTATCTCCTGTTTTCGCGTCAATTTTGCCGCTCGTGCTGACGCGGCGAGTATAAACCAGGCTCTGCTTCTAAATCGTTCGCACTGAAAGCGCCTTTTCACATGATCAGACAAATCTGACTCCTGCTGCCCTATCTGCCGTGTATATCATTCTGAATAATCAGCAGAGAAATTCAGTATCGGTGCATCTCTAATTTTAGGAAAAAGATTTATGTTTTATTAAAAGGGTCATGAATTGATAAATCAGATTTTTCTTAAAAACATATCGCAAGTAACTCAAAACTTGCTTGTTAGTCCAAAAGCAGCCTTTATTGAAACCAAGCTTCCAAACGACTCGTTTTCTACTACCAGGTTTATATTATGTAATAGAGATGAATACATTAACACAAGATTGCCTGCACAGACACAGATGAATGTATCTTCATCTCATCCACATCTTCTCATCCCATGTAAATGAAGCTACACCACAAAAGGAACACTTGGAATAAAAAAAATGTTAAATTTGTGACCTTGCACCACAAAACCAGTCATAAGGGTCAGTTTTTGAGATTTATATTGAAATTGAAATAGATTTTTTGAATTTATAGATAATCTGATAGCTGAATAAATAATTTCCATTGATGTATGGTTTGTTAAGATATGATAGTATTTGGCTGAGAAAATCTGGCATCTGAGGGTGCAAAAAATCTAAATATTGAGAAAATTGCCTTTAAAGTTGTCAAAATGAAGTTCTTAGCAATGCATATTACTAATCAAAAATTAGGTTTGATATATTTACTGTAGGAAATTTACAGAATATCTTCATGGAACATGATCTTTGCATAATATCCTAATGATTTTTGTCAAAAAAGAAAAATCGATAGTTTTGACCGATACATTGTATTGTTGGCTATTGCTACAAATATACCTGTGCGACTCAAAACTGGTTATGTGGTCCAGGGTCACATTTCTAAATGCTGTGCAGTTTTTAGTTGTGGAAACACTGTTTTTGCATACTTAGCATTTAGGAAGTGGCTGTTTATTTTCAATGATGTGCCTGATTGTATCAGTAGCCGGCATAATTATTTACATCATGATTAGACAAACTTGCAAACATATTTTTAGTTAAAAAACGGTACTGTAATGCCACAATGCCCAATTAAGCATGTTAATTCAAAAGCCTCGTCTGTGATAAATTATTGTTTTGATATGTACGAACTAATGTAGCCAGCTGTTCTGTCTCAGAATCATTTATTTTTGTTTTTTCATCATGCAAAACCAAGACATTGACTGAATAGTGATGTTCACATTGTTCCTTTCAGAGCCATGAACAACAACAAATATTCAAATCAAATCAAAAAACTCTTTTCTTATAAGGATTACAAGGGTTATTATCGTTAACTAAAACATTTTCATTACTTGAGATAAAACATTAACTAAACAAAAAAGAACTTAAACTGTTTCCAAGGCAGCATTTCTAACTTTCATTTAATTGAAAATAAATAAACATTAGTGCTGTTAATCAATACAAAAAAATGTATTAATTGCACATTTTTTCTGAAATTAATCACAATTAATCCCACCTAATATTAAAGTTTTCAATTAGACTTTTATATTGCAGTAATATCACATTCAATCTTGTCTTGCTTATTATCTTTTAATGCCATGTTTTTTTTTGACTGAAGGCAAGTATCGCTGATACCAGCTGATGTCTCTATGAATTTTTTCCTACTATTCAACCATTGACTATAGCCGTTCAACATTACAGTATAATTGAGAGCTAGCAATTTAACATTCATTAGACTTTAAAATATAACTTCTAATTTAAGTGAACTTAAAACAATCTTCACGTAAACCCATTATAAGAACCATTATAATAAATGTCATATATTTACCTGTGCCTTTCAGAAAGAAAATGTGGCCTGAGTTAATAAAGTTATCAAACACTAAATTCTAAATTAAATAAAGATAAATCTTAAAACTACAGAAGTTATTGATTTCCTCTTTTTAATTTTGTTCTGTGATTAACAGACATCATAGTAACTGATTATTTAATTTAAGAGCTGCCGCTGTTGTACGTGAAGTAGATCTGACACTGCTTTAAATGTGATTCATAAATAATAAATACATGCACAGTTTAGTGCATGTATTTAGCAGCTTTATTGGCCTTTTTTTGTAACTTCATGTCTACAGGACTTTCCGTAACTTCATGACGTCTGACGACATAACTACGACATTGCGTACTTGTAGTTTCATTTGGGTTTGAATATGATACAGTGCGCATCGGCACGTTTGTGTGTGCAATTGAAGAGCATGGGCTACGAGCACAGTAATTTGGACACCACTAATAGACAAATAAAAAAAAAACTAATAAAATTTTCAAAAAAAACCACAACATAATTACTAATACTTGAACTACTGTAAAAAGACAATACAAACAGAAAATGTAAATTAAAATCTAATTCAAAATATTAACAGAAAAAAACTATAATAGTATGCCAATTTTTACATTTTGTCTATACTTTGCAATCAGAGTGTTTAAACCAGAGGGTCAAAAACAGAGTTAAAAAAAGGCCATTTATTTTTAAATTATGACTGCTTTTGATGTACCAATATAATAAGTGGACCTCAGAGAATATTATAAAAATAAAAAGAATAATGATAAATAATTGACCCTTCGCCTTAGTTACTGTTGCTATGTCCGACAAACAATGCCACTCTCACACTGCACATCATGTTCTCACGCAGTGAAAAATACATTGCGGAACAAAGAGGAAACTGACAACAGACAAGACAGAGCAGGTTATTTCTGGTATGAAACAAGGTCTCAGCTTTAATTTCATTTTGTAAAAATATCAAACAATAAATACTGTTTTGTGTTCTCTTTAATGTGTCATGACAGATTACTGTATTGCCTTATTTATTTACTTAAAGCATAATATTTCAAGTTTAAATCCACCAAAGTTAATCTACTGTCCTGTCTGATTTGATTCTTGGACAAAATGATTCTGCGTTATGATTGGTCCGATCGCCTGTCGATCAAGCTGGTTGCGAAGGGTCAATTAGTATGACATATTCAGTATATTCTTTTTTAGGTACAGTTTTTTCTGTTGCATGTAATCCCACATCTTTTTATCGTATGAGAACACCAAGTTGTAACCGTTTATAAAAGCAGCCTGCACAGTTCAAATGAGTTTGACACTCCTGCTGTAGAGGTTCATTCAGGGGGGAGGAATGAACCATCTGATGGATGGATCAGGTGGCATTATTAGTGTCTTTATGTGCACATTACTTTGACTATCAGTGCACTGGAGTGTTACATTTATTTCATGTCTTGTGCTTTTACGATCTCTGCTTCTGCAGTTTTGTAGCAAAGCATTCTGTTGTGGGCCATTATTAAAGTTTTTATGGAGGTAAGTTAGAAACTTCTAGACAATTAGTTTCAAGTCTGTATGGTGGACAGGTGGCTTTAGAATGATTGATAATCATTGTCTGTTTATCCTGGTGGCTAGTTGTGTTTATTGTCGGTTATTAGTATGTGATGTTTATTTTTGATGTCCTCCCTTCCAGTAAGTATTCCACTTCTCCAAGACTGCATTTGTCCTCTGTTCATTACAAAATATGATGGATTACCTATTACACAAGTCGTTTATAAGAACGCCGCGGAATGTGCTGCTGGCAGTGGAATTGGTTTCTTTGCATAATAGCCCTGAATCAGTCACAACTTTAAGTAGCATATTAATTAGATTTTTAATTTGCAAGTCACAGAGATCTATTAGCTCAAATAAATGTATCCACTCGTCTGAAGTGATGGTGATCTATCAAGTGGTCCTCAATTCTGTCAAGAGCTCTTTTGATGATACGAGACGATAATCTGATTGAAGACCAGCATCTGAGTCAGACAAAAATATAGACAAAGAAATATTTGAATGTCACAATAGCATCATTTTAGAATGTTTCAGAATTTTAAAATCTCAATAGCAGAATTTTAGAATGTTTCAAAATGTAAAGATGTCGAAATAGCATAAATGCACTATGTTCAGCATAGGCAATGGAAAATACAATAATAACTTGTAAATCATCCACTAGATACGTTACAGTAACAAAAATTTGGTAATACTGTAGTATAGGGACCAATTCTCACTGTTAACTAGTTGCTTATTAGCATGCCTGTTATTAACATACTGGCTGTTTATTAGTGCTTATAAAGCACATATTCTGCATGATCATATTCTACGTCTGTAATCCTAATAAACAACAAATTAGGACTTTGAGACAAAAGTCATAGTTAATGATTTGTTAATAGTGAGAATTGAACCTTAAAATAAAGTGTGACTAAAAATTTCAGTAGTTGAATCAAATAGCAGTGAAATTTCATGATTGTCAATACTATTTTTGATACTACAGCAAAAGATAACATGATATTAAGTAAATTAAGTAATAAATCAAAATTATAAGTTTAATAAATGTCAGCGTTTAGTGTCACATGATCCTTCCGAAATCATTCTAATATGCTTATATGCTTCTCAAGAAACATTTTTTATTAATATCAGTGTTGAAAGCAGTTGTGCTTTTATATTGTGTTTCATATTTTTGTGGAAACCATGATACTGGTTTCTTACAAGAATAGAAAGTTCTAAAGAACAGTAGAGTGCACAACAATTTTTACTAATTTTTACCGATCATACCTTCCAATTCTAGTGTGAAAGATTACCTGAATTTAATTTTCTAACTTTTTTATTAACTTATTTAATCAGACTAATAGTTAAGACATGTTTACATATTTAATTTTTTTATTTTAAAAGGATTGAACTTACTAAATTAAACAAATATATCATGAAATGTTCAGCATTTCATATTTTGTATTATGTGTATTTTTTTTAAACATAGTAAGCTGTATATCCTGAACACTAGACAATTGGCAGTAAACTAGTAATCCAAGCATCATCCATGTCTCATTAAAGTTTTCCATTTACATTACATCTGCATTTATTTATTTAGCAGTTAACACTTTTCCCTTGTTCTCTCACAGATCGTTTGTTCTATATCTACACTTCTGGGACCACAGGACTCCCTAAAGCTGCTATAGTGGTGCACAGTCGGTAACTTGCTCGCAGCCACATCACATAAATGAATACTTTTAGGCCCATTTTTAAAATGAGCTTTCATAAACTGCTTCTATTTCCTAGATATTACAGGATTGCTGCTTTCGGGTACCATTCTTTTCGAATGCGGCCAGACGACATCATCTATGACTGTTTACCCCTCTACCACTCAGCAGGTATTGTAATAGTGTAATGTTGCTCCTGATTAGCTGTTGACCTTACAGACTTGTTGTCTTTCTGCTGTATGGATACATTGTAAGCTGTTAGAAGTTGTTGGTTTCAAACATACTGCTGCAGATTTTATATGCTGTGCATCTTTTGAATTTACTCTTTAACAGGTAATATTATGGGGGTGGGCCAGTGTCTGATTCACGGTATAACCGTGGTGGTCAAGAAGAAGTTCTCTGCAAGTCGCTTCTGGGAAGACTGCATCAAACATAACTGCACTGTAAGTCACCTGTATTTGAGTCATTAATGGCAAATAAGAATGCCCAAAATTATGAAAATGATCATTTTAGACATTTGTAACCTGTTGGACTAGTTACATATGGTTTTTGAAAACCTTTTCAACAAAGATTTACAGTCATGACCAAAAATATCGGCACCCTTGCAAGTGGTGTCCTCCTGGGTCTCCTACCATATCATCGCTTTTCATTCAGATGGCGACGGATAGTGCGAGCTGACATTGTTGTACCCTGTGTCTGCAGATCAGCTTGAATTTGTTTGAAAGTTAATCGGGGTCCATTATCCACCATTCGAACAATTTTTTCTCTCAAATCCTCAGACAGCTCTTTACACTTCTTTCGTTTCTCCATGCTCAGTGTGACAACACAAAGGTTGAGTCAACTTTTCTCTATTTTAACTGGTTGCAAGTGTGATTACTATATTGCCCACACCTGTTACTTGCCACAGGTGTGTCTAAATACAAATTACAGGTGCATCACATGCTTAAAAATTATTTCTTACAGTTTTGACAAGGTGCTAATAATTTTGTCCAGTCCATTTTCGAGTTCTGTGTGAAATTTTATCAAGTTTGACTTTTCTTCTCTGTTTTTTTTTTGAGTTGTTGCAGTGCAAACAAAAACAATAAGCATGTGAATACCAAAACATTTGCAATTGGAACAATTTTCTGAGAGAAGTGTTGCATTTTCTGACAGAATTGCAAGGGTGCCGATATTTTTGGCCATGACTGTAGTTTAATGAGTAATTCATATTTTACTTACACTCTTTTTCAAACAAATTTTCAATTTTGAATCATAAAATCTGTAGTTTTCGTGAGTTTATACCGTCTGATGCTGAACTTAATGCTGAAATAAAATGATACTTATTTCATATTTTTAAAGCCACAAAATGTAAGTTTTCACTGCTAGAGGGCGCATATTCAAAACAAACAAGAAACAAATGCGTAGTTGTTTGATGCCCTGATTGAGTGTGGAATCATGGGAGTTGTTGTCTTCATCCTCACAGCCGATGCAATCTGATGGGACTTGGGCTGAAATCATGTTCAGTGATGAGCTAATGTATTAAAGACTTATTAAGGTCACTGTAGTATGATATACGGCTCGAAAGCAGCGGCCACAGTGCCACAGTCGAACGCTTCTGGTCCGGTCATGCGTATGTAGAAAAAAAGCAGCGCTGTTTTATCATATTAGACACATTTGAGTGTGTTGTAAGTTCTGTTATAACGCTACTCTGTGCGTTTGTCACCTGCCTAATAAAATTCATAACATATTAAAGCGTCTTTGGGGTTACCATGTTTTCTACAAAATAAAACCGGAAAATAAAGGGTGTATGACATCATTGGCAAGCGACGCAAAGACACACAAAAGTCAGCAAAATATATAACATTGTTCTAGTGGTTTTTGGATATTTTAATAAAAAAAATCTTATATATTGTGCCTTTAACAGACATGCTGTTTTTTGGGGCTCACCAAAGGTCCTCTATGTGAAATTAGTTACTTTTATGTGATTATCTTGTCACATAATGACAGAATGATTTGCATTTACATTTATGCATTTAGCAGACACTTTTATCCCAAAGTGACTTAGAAAATGGAACAAAAAAAATCTGTCAAGGTGCTAACAGTATTCATAATATTCAGTGCCAGGTTTATTTGATAGCTAGGTTGGGAAACAAGCAAAAGAAGAGGAGAATTTGTGTGTGTGTGTGTGTGTGTGTTTAAGTGTATTGGTTTAAGGTTGGAGTGGTTAAGGACTTGTGGAAGAGGTGTGTCTTCAGCTGCTTTTTAAAGAATGTGATGGTCTCAGCAGTTCAGGTGGAGGTTGGTAGCTCACTCCACCAGAGAGTAACAGATAGGGTGAATGTTTTAGAAATTGAGATTTTGCCTCATTGTGAAGGAACAAAGCGTGACCATAGTGATCTGAGCTGGTGGGAGGGAGATATGAACCTGACATTAATTTTATACAATGCCCTAAAAAAATATTAAAATGTATTGTAATATAGAAATTTAAAACATAAGTCATTGTTTGAATTAATTGCATTTTTAATGTTTTTTTAAATAATATATTCATTTCTAGTATGATCCCGATCCCGGACGAGCCCCCAATTATAATGATTAATTGTTAATGAACGAGTAAATTGAGTAATAAAAAAAATAAACAGTTCAGTTCATATAATAATAGATAGTTCGTACTTGTACAACAGTCTTTTCTCCCTTTCTTGCAGGTTGTGCAGTACATTGGCGAGATTTGCCGTTACTTGCTGTCTCAGCCTGTGCGCCCCTCTGAGCGACAGCACCGTGTGCGTTTAGCCGTGGGAAATGGGCTGCGGCCGAGCGTGTGGGAGGCTTTTATGGAGCGCTTTGGAGTTAAACAGATCGGCGAGTTCTATGGAGCCACCGAGTGCAACTGCAGCATTGCTAATATGGATGGCAAGGTCAAGTATCAGTGTTGTTCTGAGAACATTTGTGTATACAATTGTTTGTAATAGGTAACTGAATGGTAAAAACTCACTCTCAACAGGTCGGAGCTTGTGGGTTTAACAGTCGCATCCTGCCAAACGTGTACCCCATCCAACTAGTGAAAGTGAACGAGGAAACTATGGAACTGGTTCGGGACAAGCAGGGACTGTGTATTCCTTGCCAACCTGGTGCGTTCACAGCCAAGAACTCTTTGATTGTTATGTTCCCAGAAGATAATAGGTTTTGCATAATTTTAGATCTAATCTTTCTAATAGAAGTCTGATATACGGTGGCCTAAAAACATATTTGGACACTTTAAAATGTGTTAATGTCACTGCGTTACATAAAACATCAAATTAAATGGCGTTTAAATTTGACTGCAACAGACTAAAAAATGGACAGAATAGTCAATAGTAATTTTCCTCCCACAGATTTCTTCTGTGCATTTATTGTGGGTTTTTCTCTTCATGTATTGACTTCCACTCACAGGAGAGCCTGGGCTGTTGGTGGGAAGAATTAATCAGGAGGATCCTCTGCGTCGGTTTGACGGATATGCTAGTCAAGATGCCACCAGGAAGAAGATTGCCTACAATGTATTCAAGAAAAACGACTCTGCATATCTGTCAGGTGCACCTTTAACATGCTCGAAAAGAAGTGCTAGTGTCTAAAACTTTCTAACAATCTGAAAGTTAAACATCATGGAAGGTGAAATGAAAACTAGTAATATAAATGTATGTATGCTAATGCGATGTGACATTCTGATCATGACGATTCTCTGTATTTTGTTAAACAATATTTACAGATAACTTAGTCTTTGAAACTTGCAAATACTCTTATGCCAATTGAGGCATCCACAACAAAAATATACTTTAGGTTTTTTTTAAACAATATATGAAAATCTGAATTCTGAAAAGAATAAATGTGACCCTGGACCACAAAACCAGTCTTAAGTAGCACTGGTATATTTGTAGCAATAGCCAAAATTACATTAAATGGGTCAAAATTATCGATTTTTTTTTTTTATGCCAAAAATCGTTAGGATATTAATTAAAGATATTTTTTTACATTTCCTACGGTAAATATATCAAATGTAATTTTTGATTAGTAATATGCATTGCTAAGAACTTAATTTGGACAACTTTAAAGGCGATTTTCTCAGTATTTTCATTTTTCATTCGGGCAAATATTGTCCTATCCTAACAAACCATACATAAGTGGTTATTCAACTTTCAGTTGACGTATAAATCTCAGTTTCAAAAATTGACCCTTATGACTGGTTTTGTGTTCCAGGGTCACATATATGTTGCATTAATGCATCATTTGTTAACATTTTATGACTGATCCCTGAACCAAGCTTCAGTGGATTTGGACGTGTAGTTTGGGACAGTTGCCCATTGTCATCAAGCTTCAGTTTGTGCGCTAAATGCATCACATTTTTTGCCAAAATGGCTTGATACTTTAATGAAATGTCCAAAAATCCATTTTGTCCTTCATACGGTTAAGATTTCCACTTTTTGCAACAGCAAAGCAACCCTATAAAAAAACTGATTGACCTCCATGTTTGATCATGAGGATTGTGTTCTGCTCATAAGCCTTGCTTTTTTTGCACCAGACATACCGCTGATAGGTCCAAAAAAGTTCTAGTTTGTCACATCACGCCATAGAACATTCTCCCAGAGCTCCACAGATCTATCCAAATCCGTTGCAGCATATTGAACTTTGCTTTTATGTTCTTCTTAGTCAGGAGATATCATTATTTTTCTTCAAAGCCCTCCAAAGTTTTCTAGTTCAACATATTTTAAACTTATGAAATTGGCTGCCAGCTGTGACTCTTGGCACTTTTAGTGTTAGGTATACAGTATGTTGCAGTACCAAGTCAACTTATTTTGTTGGTATGGTGTCTCTCAGGTGATGTTCTAGTTATGGACGAGCTTGGATACATGTACTTCCGAGACCGGAGTGGTGACACGTTTCGCTGGAAAGGTGAGAACGTGTCCACTACTGAGGTGGAGGGAACCCTGAGCAGCCTTTTGGATCAAACTGATGTAGCAGTGTTTGGAGTAAACGTACCAGGTGAGATAGCTAAAGCTACTTTTGTTCTAAAGTTCACAGGACCCATAATCAAGTGTATGCGTCAGATATCCTCATATACAGTGTGTGTGTTTGTATAGGTGTGGAGGGAAAGGCTGGAATGGCTGCCATTGCTGACTCGACAGGAAACTTTAACTGTAATTCTTTCCTGAAAGAGATTCAGCAAGCTCTTCCTCCATACGCACGGCCAATATTTCTACGCATCTCCCCATGTGTAGATACCACAGGTGAGGAAAGATCCCCAGATGCCATATGGCCTGGAATAGATGATATATTAAAGGGTTAGTTTACCTAAAAAATAAATTTCTGTTATTAATTATTCACCCTCATAAGACGTTCATCATATGTTCATCTTCGGAACACAAATTAAGATATCTTTGATGAAACCTGAGAGCTTTATGACCCTGCATAGACAGCAACACAACTGGCTGTCAAGGCACAGAAAGGTAGTAAGGACTAGGGCTGCCCTCAACTAAAGATTTTTCTGGTCGACTAGTAGTTGTTCATTGTAAGCATTAGTCGACTATTAGTCGCACGTTTATTAATAAACCATATAAATCATAATAATGAGCCTTTAATTGCCTGCATAGCCTAATAAGCGTTTAAGCGCACCAGCAGATATATTAATTATGACTGTGTCTGAGAAAAACAGCAAGGAGACTGCATTAACATTTTAATAATTTATTGATAAACTACTGCTTTTTTTTGTCACTATCTCTGCAGTAGTGATCCGCCTGTAAACACACTTTATACGGATTACGTAATCTGAGAATATTTGTTTTCTATTTGAATTGGTTAATTTAAAAAGTGGACATTTCACTCTATAGATATATTTTTTTATGTTTGTAAAGCAAGTACACAACAGTTTTGAAGTGTCAAGACAGAGGCTGAGACGGCAGAAAGCGCATCCTGTTTGCTTTATTTTATTTTACAAAAGCGCAACGTTTCATTGTTATTTTGAGTGCACCCAAATAAACAGATTCGAAAGATGTATTAGTCTTATCTGTATGACCAAAAATGACGGAGTATTTTAAGTGAGCGCACCGGCACCTGCATCTGTCATGCAGTAAGCGTGCTACTATTCAGCTTCCACACACTTGAATAGCGGATATTTTTCTAGGTTAACATTAGATTGAGTGGCCATGTAAAGTTGACGATACATACATCTTTCAGATGAAAAGCCATATTTGAGGTATGATAGGTGAGCGTTTGGATGTCCTGCCCGATGTACTGTATTACCACATAGACCAGCCATTAACGATCTGTCCGTCACGGTCTGCGTGAGTTCGCCACTTCCTGTGGATTTTTTTTTTATTTTTCTGCGACTGTTAGACTATTCGGCCATCGACTATTAGGAGGCAGCCCTAGTAAGGACATTGTTAAAGGACATTGTTTTTCTGATTTCTTACTTTCAACTATTCACAGGAACATTTAAAATTCAGAAGACCAGGTTGCAGAGGGAAGGATACGATCCACGGCTCACAACTGACCAGATCTACTTTCTGAACTCCAGGGCGGGCTGTTACGAGCTTGTGACCGAGGATCTGTACAATGCTTTTGAAGAAGGCAGGATATCCCTTTGAGACGAAGAAGCGAAGGTAGTCTGAACCTACCTGGTTATCTTCTAACCTGTGAAAGCACACAGTGTTACCACAATGCAACAGAACCCACTCAGATTTGTTCTGGTAGTATTTAGACATTTTTTGCTTTTACATTTTAGTTTAAATTAATAGTATTGCTTTTGACCTCTTTTTATTTTATTTTTTGTTTCAATTTGGTAGCTAACTAGAACGCACAAGCTGTCTTCACAGTGACAAACTGAATATCCAGTATGCAATAGATGAGACGGTGAGAGAGAATTATTTTAATGTGTTTTGAATTCTGATTTGATGGTAGTGTACAGACGACAAAATACATGTGCACTCCCAATTCAACCAGTTAAAAAGAAACACAACCACTAAAGCCAACAGGATGAAAGATGAAACTCCACTGTCTGGTTTTAACACTACAGACTTAAACCACTACAAAGCAGCTGGTTGAATACTTTTTGAGCCTGTAAAGATGATAACGAGTGAATGTTAACAGACTTTAGATTTTTACTAGATGAAAATTTTTAAAATGCCTAACTCCAAAGTGACTTTTAGAAAGCTGAAAATGCTGTTGTAAAGAGCCACAAACAAAGTGCCTTAGATTTTACCTCCTCAAGCTTTACCCAAGTTTGATATGACAAGATGAAATGACACTGATATGTGAACAAAAACGTTTTGAAAGCTAAAACTGTGTAATCACATTAATTTACTGCAGACTTCTGAATGATTAAATGAATAAATAATCATTTTACCGCAGACTCCTCTTTTCTGATTCTAATGTCCTGACCTGACATTTCATTTTTGTCAAATTGGTATTGTATTTAAACATTATTACGACACTCCTGATTTCGGATTTTGAAGGATTAGTGCACTTCCAGAATAAAAATTTACTCACCCCTTTGTCATCCAAGATGTTCATTTTTTTTCTTCAGTCGAAAAGAAAGGTTTTTGACATATTATTCCAGGATTTTCACCATATAGCAGACTTCAATGGGGATAAGTAGGTTGAAGGTCCAAATTGCAGTTTCAATGCAGCTTCAAAGGACTGTACATGATCCCAGCAGAGGAATAATGGTCTTATGTAGCGAAACGATTTGTCATTTTCTAAAAAAAAAAAGGTATATACATTTTAACCACAAATGCTCATCTTGTACTAGCTCGCCACACATTATTTAGTCATGTTGGAAAGGTCATATGTGATGTATGCGAAAGTACCAACCCAGTGTTCATAAAGTAAACGTGCAAAGAAAGTCAAACGCCCTTTATAAAAAAGGTGAGACAATGATGTTGGATGATTTTGAAGTTGGAGGAAATGAGATTGAGTTTTTTACTCTACCCTAACTTTTTGAACCGAAGTACACAGACGAAGAAATAACCACGCTTGACCTTTCCAACATAATAATCTGTGAAGTCGTGGACACGGATCGCAGAACTAGTGCTGGATGAGTACTTGTGGTTAAAAAGTATATTCATTTTATTTTTTTAGAATGTGTTCGATCATTTTGCTAGACAAGACCCTTATTCCTCAGCTTTGATCGAGTAGAGCCCTTTGAAGCTGCACTGAAACTGCAGTTTGGACCTTCAACCCACTGATCCCCATTGAAGTCCACTTTATGGAGAAAAATCATGGAATGTTTTTCTCAAAAGCCTTAATTTCTTTTTTGACTGAAGAAAGAAAGACAAGAACATCTTGCAGTGTTTTAGTGCCACATTAAAACTTTTGTAAATTTGTAAAGATTACGAGATTAGAGTCATAATATTTAGAGAATAAAGTCGATATTACTATGAGAATAAAGTCAACATTTTTCAAGAATAAAGTCAAAATTATGACTCAATCCAGGCCATTTGCATGCTATACTCTCAAAATATTTAATTTAATTTCATTTAATTTTTACAATTTAAATTCTCAAAACGTTTATACTTTATTCTTGTAACTTTTCAACTTTATTCTCAAAACATTTCAAAACTTTATTCTTGTAATTTCAACTTTATTTTCGAAACATTTCGACTTCATTCTCATAATTTCTACTTTATTCTCGAAACAGTTCAACTTTATTCTCACACATTTTGACTTTACTCTCGAAACATTCCAACTTTATTCTTGAAGCATTTCGGCCTTATACTCGAAACAGTTCGACTTTATTCTCGAAACATTCCGACTTTATTCTTGAAGCATTTCGGCCTTATTCTCGAAACATTCCGACTTTATTCTTGAAGCATTTCGGCCTTATTCTCGAAACATTCCGACTTTATTCTTGAAGCATTTCGGCCTTATACTCAAAACAGTTCGACTTTATTCTCGAAACATTCCGACTTTATTCTCGAAGCATTTTGG
>JAHKKF010509670.1:0-11877 GCA_019740295.1 Labeo calbasu
CATATATAATCCTCCAGATTTTCCACAGCGTTGATCAGTTTGTGTTTCTTTAGACGTGGGACTCTGTGATGAGGCTCCAGGTGAGTCTCACAGTAAGAACTTGGGCACGTCAGGCAGGACTTCACAGCTTTCTCCTTTCTTTCATCACAAAAGTCAGATTTTCCTTTACAGACATTCTTAAAGTGTTGTGCAACCTCTCTGAGTGTTGTGTTGATCTTGAGATCAGGTCTTCTGCTGAATGTTTCTTTGCAGGATGGACAGCAGCAGGTCTGAGTTTTTGTCCAGCAGTTATTCAGGCAGGTTCTGCAGAAGTTGTGTCCACATGGAGTGGTGACTGGATCAGTGAACACATCCAGACAGATGGAGCACTGGAGCTCCTCATGTAGTGGACCACTGGTGAATGACATGACTGAAAAGGTAGGAATGACAAAACTGAATCTGTGTTACTGAATTAAACAATTTAGAAAATGCTAGAAAAGAATGTTTTTTTTTATTTTGCTGGCTGATATTGGGTTTGGCTGACTGGCATGGTCTGTACATTTCTTAACAACTACCAACAAAAGTATGTCAATTGTTAGTGTTCCATCTTAACTAAACTGGTTTAACTTGTAGGTTGACTTTTACATTTCCTTTTTAAAAACGAAATGTGAGTTCATGGTCATATCTATGCGTATATATCTTATACACAGGTAAATGGGTGATCCTACATAAAAAGATGAACTAATAACTGCTGTTTTTTAATTCAAGTCAGTTTGATTTATGGGGGAAAACAATACTGAAACTGAATATATGTATGTAACAGGTCTTTGCAATAAAATGATAATAATGCAAGGTACTTTCTATATGAAAGATGATGAAAAACAATTATCCTAAACATCACCACAAAATAAATACTTTTAATTGAATGTATTTATTCTTTTTAACCATTCTGTCTGCAGTTCACTGTGTCTCTGTTTCTGTGACATGAGAACAGATACCAAACTTTACTTTACAGCCAACTAAATGGCATAGTCTTTAATAATATTATTAAAACTATGTTTGAAACTACTGAACAAGCACTTACATTTCCATCACTTACCAGATGTGATCACTGGTTTCAGTGTCTGAATAAAGAGGTTGTTGTTGTTTGAAGAAGCTTCCAGTGTTTTAAGTTTCACCTTCACTGAATTCTTTTACTCCGCTGCAGGGATGTCGTACAGTAGCTCCGCCCACAGTCATGAATATGAAGTAGTTTCTAAATTGTGCAAACACTTTAAGATATCTTAAAATCTATTTAACGACACACAAAAAAACTGTCATGGACAACCACTGTACAAGTGACACATCATGGTGCTGAAGCGTGAATCTCAGCCTTTTTAATTTTTGTCTGCTATGTCAGTAGCTGTTAGAAGAAACATGGTGGAGGTTCTTTTCCATTTCTTTCCCTTTTTTTATTTGTCTCAATAGAATTTATTTTTAATTTAAAGGAAAAGTCCACTTCCAGAACAAAAATTACAGATAATGTACTCACCCCCTTGTCATCCAAGCATGTCTTTCTTTCTTCAGACATAAAGAAATTTTTTGTTTTGTTTTGTTTTTGAGAAAAACATTTCAGCATTTTTCTCCATATAATGGACTGATATGGTGCCCCGAGTTTGAACTTCCAAAATGCAGTTTAAATGCGGCTTCAAACGATCCCAAATGCAGTTGTAAACGACCCCAACCGGGGAAGAAGGGTCTTATCTAGCGAAACGATCGGTTATTTTCATAAAAATAATACAATTTATGTACTTTTTAATGTCAAACACTCATCTTGTCTTACTCTGCCTGAGCTGTTTTTTTTTTTTTTTTTCGGTTCATGACAGTTAGGGTATTTCGAAAATCTCCCATCCCATGTTCTCCCTTAACTTCAAAATCACTCTATATTGCTGTTTTTCTTTTTTTGTTAAGGGTTATTGATCTTCTTTGCATGTTCACTTTGCATAGACTGGATTGCATAATATTTCAGGCTCGTCAGTGATTAAAAAGTCCCTCATTATGCATAAAATCTTTTTTTCCCTTGGTTAATATTAGATATTATTGGTATTTTGGTTACACAGTAAACAGTATCTACCATTTAAATCAACTCTTGTGGCTTCTCTCTGGGTCACATCAGGAAAGAAAGACTTAGAACATTATGTATTACAATCAATATATAGATTTTGTTATTGGCTCAGCAGTCTTTTTAGTTTGTCTGTTACATGTTTTACATGTATTGAACAAAACATGTCTTAAGTATTTAAACTTGCAGTTACCTTTTGCAGTTGAATGTGCCGCAGCCTGTTTGAGCACAGGAATTTGACATACCTGATTTATTTTGAGATTATAGGTTTGTTCTGCAATGACATGCATATTTTATTTTTGCTAGAGGGGTGGAATAATTATGACATGACTGTATTACATAAAACATGACATTATATATTAACACTTTTAATATGCTACTAAACGTACAGATGTAATTGTAAAAAAAACATTATTACAATCTCTTTGGGGGTTGTATTGTGTATTTAAATCACTAACAACAGAGAAAGATGCTATTGGTAAAAAAAAAAAAAATCCATGCAATCAGTGTGCAGATTTCTTTTTGTTTTGCCAGTTCTAATGCTGTAGCACATACATAAATGTTCCAGATTTTGTTTCACATTCTCGGCTTTTTTTTAGAAAACAAAAATGGTTCTATCTACAGAAGTCTATGGAACGCAAAAACTTTGAAGCTCAGTATATTAAAAGTGCTCAGAATGCAGAACCTTATAATTCTAAGGCTATTTTATTTCCTATTTGGGCATATACTTTAAATTATATATTTAAACTGCTTGCAATTTGCTGACTGGTATCTGAAGTTAATGTTTATTAATATAAAATGTATCTGACGCCAAATCCATGAGATCGCTATCAGGTATGATGGAACCTAAAGAAATATACAAAAAATTTAAATGCATTTCTTCAACTTTTTTCAAGTTATTTTATATTAACAAAAAATGTTTTTTATTTGACACAAACTGCTTGCGATTGCTGACTGGTATCTGATGTTAATGTTTATTAATATAAAATGTATCTGACGCCAAATCCATGAGATTGCTAACAGGTATGATGGAACTATACAAAAATATTAAATGTATTACTTCAACTTATCGCTCTTGATCATTGGCTGTTTTGATTATTGCCTAGTGCAGATAATTGCTATATCGGTGCATTTCTTAAATAGAGATGGTATTTCTTGCCTTCTTCTGTTGACTCTCCTCCTCTATAGGAACAGTGTTGTGGTTCCTGTGGTCTCCTTCAGTGCAGGACAGACACACACACGTCTGATCATCTCTGCAGAACAGCTCCAGAGGTCTCTTGTGTTTCTGGCAAATATAATCCTCCAGATTTTCCACAGCGTTGATCAGTTTGTGGGACTCTGTGATGAGGCTCCAGGTGAGTCTCACTTGACACGTCAGGCAGGATTTCATGGCTTTCTCCTTTATTTCATCACAGCACACCTCAGATTGACTTTGATTAGGCTTTTTAAAGTGTTTTACAACCTTTGTGAGTGTTTTATTAATCTCAAGATTAAGGCTTTGGCTAAATGATTTTTTGCAGGATGGACAGAAGCAGGTCTGTGTGTTTGTCCAGCAGTTGTTCAGGCAGGTTCTGCAGAAGTTGTGTCCACATGGAGTGGTGACTGGATCAGTGAACACATCCAGACAGATGGAGCACTGGAGCTCCTCATTTAGTGGACCACTGGAGGATGACATGACTAACAAAAAAACGACAATACATCATCTACATTGCTGAACTGAAAAGTGTTGCAAGTACTAGGGTACACTTAAATGTTTTTCTCCACTGACAGTCTTTTAAAAGTAGCTGTAAATTCTGACAAAATATTTTCCAAGTGACCTGTAAATCACAAATTTCATTGCATCTGTCTACTGCTTTTGTCATCCACAGCTCAAACACAAGCAGGATAGTTAAAGAAAGTGCTTGGGATTGGTGCTTCCCGATTCAGTTCCTTAACAGCTAACAACTTACAGGCTACACAAGCATGTATCACAGTAATTCTGGATGTAAATTCTTATCATCAGTCTGGTAAACTGGTTCAACTTGTGGGTTGAACAATGAACTTCTTAAAAAAGCTGAAATTCTTATACAAAAACGTATAGAAGTAACAAAATAAGATGATTTTTTGTTTGGAATGGAAATAATACAGTAAGCCTACTAATAAAACTTATAAGTTAAAATAGTAACCACTATTTCAAATTTAAGTACTTAATATTTATGTAAAAATAAATAAAAAATACTTATTGTTTGAATAAGTATTGTTGTTTGAAGGTTGTTGTTTGAAGAAGCTTCCAGCTTTAGTTGCACCTTTACCGAATTCCTTTACTCCGCTGCAGTGACGTCATACATTAGCTCCGTACAGCATGTGTGTGCATAACACTTTAAAGTATTTTAAAATCCATTTAAGGACCTTCATCACGTTAATAACACACACACACAACTTTTCATGCAAATCAACGCGCTGATATGTAAATTGTTTTCAGTTGCCTAAACAACTACTGTACGCGTTCACACGTCATAGTGCATATTCTGTTGGTTCATCGCGCTAAAATATGTGAGTATTGCCAAGACCAATTATCTGTTTGTAAACAGTCGGGATGCGCGCGCAGCATGGTTGCGGAAAACCCGGGAGAGATAGCCTTTACGGCTAGAGAATTAAACGGATACGGTACAAAATACTCAGATTTAAAAAGAATATAGATTATATTGATTATATGTCATTTGTCATTTTCATAATGTTATTCGCATATTACAAGAACTTGTCACCCAGCTATAAGCACTGTTATTCAATGAAATTGACGTTAGATAGTCGGATCTTCTTACAGGGATGACGTTTTTTTGTGGGCGGTTCAAGTGGCAGTCTATGGAGCCAAAAAGGTAAATTTGATTTTATATTTCAAAATTCTGACTTTATTTTTGCAATTCTGAGATTATATCCCACAACTCTAGAGGTAAAAAACAACTCGTCATTCTCTTTTTTCCCCTCAGCTCAGAGTTTATATCCCACACTTCTGGCTTTTTTTCCCCCTCAGAATTAACAAACTCACTAGTTTTGTTAAATCGAGTTGTAAAGTCCGAATTAGGAGATGTAAACTTGCATTTGTTAGAAAAAAAGTCAGAACTGTGAGATAAAATCAATTTTAAAAAAGTTATGTAAAAATGTTAATAGTAATAGGTTTACATAACATTTTTATGCTGTAACTGTAAGGCTAATACAATACGTCCCCTATTAACAGCATATGTGAATATTATGTAGACCTATTGTTTAAATCAAATTTATGCTTTAAAAGTAGAGTAATCATAGCAGTTTTCATCCATATTGTGTCCGTTTAAACATTTGCGTTTAGCTTTAAATGGCGTCTTTGACAACCGTATACTATAACAATTATTTGCATTTTGACATCAAAAGGTACAAAAATATATATATATTTTTTCTCTTATTCCATGGATGTTACTCGTTTGCCTCCACTGGTTACCAGTGTTTTTCTGCAACCACTATGCGCGCGCAGGTGCAAGTGACGTCACTGTGACGTCTAATCAAAATTGGTCTACAGAATACCCAAGACTTGTCAAGGATGTGGAATTCTATATTAATAGAAGGATGGAATGTATGATAGAAATGTGTATATTTGATGTGCTGTTTTATACAGAAAATGAAAATTTGAATTGTAAGGAACAACACATTATACAATTGCTTATTCTGTAGGAAAATACCATATACGTAAGAAAAAGTGGGCTCAATGTAGACCAAATTTTTCCCATTTTATTGATGACTTTACATTGTAAGTAAATCTTTTGGAACAATCAAAAAACAAAAAAGCACTGAAAACATGTAATGCTCTGAAAGCACTGAATTTTATGGGGGTTTTTTTTCTTTCCTTTCCTTCTTTTTCTCGGGCAGCTATTGTAATTTGACATGAATATGTAATACCTCATGTTCTCACGACATTGGAATAATAAAGCATTGAAAAAAAAAAAAAAACTTGTCACTCGTATCCACAAGTTTCCTACGCCCCATGAGGCCTTGCGTCAAAAGTGGAAGCCCCCTCTGTTTAAATATTAACGGTTATTTTAATGGTCCATCTGAGGAGAATCTGTTGGTTTATCGAGCCACAGTATGTGAGTATTGCTTTTGTTTAATTTTATGAGAGAACGTAAATTATAACGCAAAACACTTTGGGAATTTTAAGCAGGTAAAAAAAAATAATTAGTCTGTCATCGAATTTATGAAAAAACGTCTCAGTTCTCAGTGCAACACGATGACGGCCCGTCGATAAAATCGCAAAAAAGACATGTATTTGTGCTCATTTTGTAGCAGAAAACATAGCAGTTAGGAATTTATAAACAAAAGACATTAATTGATTATTCTGAATAAATGTAGTGTTGATGTTGTCAGTCTAACACAATAGGAGGCGCTGCAGATCTTCAGCCCGCTGATGAAACTACGAATGAAAGAAAGACACTTACCCGGGTTGTTTACTGTGCTTTATATTTATGTCTGTGATATTTCAGTCGCCGTAAACAAAACCATAATTTCTTAATTAATCTGCCTGAAAGTTGCGTTAAATAACAGCGATTTTGTAAAGCTGTTTATATTGCTGCTGTAGGGAGAAAAACACGTTTGAAGCAATTTGAAAAGTTTTTGATCAACGTAGATCTTTTTTAATCATGATGTGTTTGTTTTTAGATGTTGATCATGAGAGCTCAGGTGGATGTGATGTGCTCTAAATCAGTAGGAACTGATCTGTCCATGGTGGATATAGATGGTTTCATCACAGAAATCTGTCAGCTGAAGAAAGAGTTGGTGACCCTGAAAGAGAGAAACCACAAACTGAACGGAAAGGTTTGTACAGGATAAAGATTCACGTCATCTTTTATCTGAATGACTTCCCACTGTTTTTTCTTTTCTTTCTGCTGACCTTTAATGAACTTCTCAAGTTGATTCATTAATTCAGTTCTCACAAATCAAACTTCCTTCAGTTTTTAAGTTTTCAGTTTTGCTACAGGATCTGATTTTATATCAGTGTTGAACCAATACAGTACTAAACATGTTTATATAAAAACTTCACAAAGGACTCCGAGCTCAGCCTCACTTTACTCTGTTCCACTGACGCTCAGGAGAGTGTGTGTGACAGTCATGGATCCAGCGATCAAACCTCCACAGAGTCTCTGGGTTCAGACTGTAACGCCGGAGAACAGCAGATGCTGCAGACGCCCCTAAAGATGTGCTCAGTCAGACTGCTGGACTGCAGGAAGATGATAAAGATGAACAGAGAAACCACAAGTGAGGAGCAACAGAGTGATGATGATGATTGCAATCCTTCAGGTATGTCTTTTCTACTTTTTTTTTAACATTTTACATGTCATTTATGAACCTGTAACAAGAAAGATGGTCTCAGTCAAGTCAAAAGTTTAAAAGTGCTTTTTAACTTGTGTATTTTTTATTTGCAATACTTTTATCTTTAGACTCTCCGAGAAGAGCAACCCGAAAGTCCTACACCTGTGGACAATGTGGAAAGATTTTCAACCATAAAGGACACTTTAATGTGCACATGCGAGTTCACACTGGAGAGAAGCCGTTCACGTGCCATCAGTGTGGGAAGAGTTTCACATGGGCAGACGCCCTCAGAGTTCATCTGCACATTCACTCCGGATTAAGGCCGTTTAACTGTGTTCAGTGTGAGAAAACATTTACCTTATCATCAAGCCTTAAAAAACATCAGAAAATCCATGGAAATAAGAAACCTCACAAATGTTCTTTTTGTGGAAAGGGCTTTTCAAGCCTGTACTATTTTAACGAGCACCAGAAAATGCATACTAGTGTGCGATCTCATATGTGCTTTGAGTGCAGCAAGACCTTCACTACAGCCAACCACTTGAAACAACACCAAAGAATTCATACTGGAGAGAAACCTTACAGGTGCTCACACTGCGTAAAGAGTTTTCATACGTCAGGACACCTGAGAGCACATGAGAAGGTCCATACTGGAAAGAAGACATACAAGTGCAGATAATCCCAAAAGATGGCATTTCCCTCATAAGAGTAAAAGCATCTGTGAGGGAAATTTGTATTTGTTTTTTTTTTTTATTGTTTAACTGAAAATTTACAGGAGCTTGATGTTTCAGTGTGCTGTGTCATGTCATTATTTTTTTTGTTTTATTTTTATACAATTTTATATTTACCAGATGCATATAAAAAGATATCTGTAATTTGATAGTTGTAATAAAAATTAACGCTTGTGATATATCGTTGTTATTTGTCTAAACAACCACTGACTGTACGAGCCATTTTGAAGCGTGACTTTAGCATTTTAAATTTCAACTGCCCTGTTGAGGAATCTGTAGTTAGTTGGCATTGAGACTGGGCATTTCTTGACAGCCCTTTATGTATCCTGTGGACACCTTAGCTGAGAGCCCATTTATACTAGTATGAAAACGATTCACATCTACACTGGCGTTTTCACTGGGTTTCAGACTGAAACACATCTCTAGAGTTTTCAATCAAAAGCAGGGTCTGGAGCATTTTCATAAATCGCTGTTTTCGAGGGTCGAAAATACCGGAGTAGTGTGAACAACAGGCGTAACCGTAGCAAAATTTATGCATTTTAAAAAGAAAATGCACTAGTGTAAACGTAGCCTTAGTTTGAAAACTCCAGGGTTGCGTTGTGTAAATGGACCAAAACTGAGATTTTTGAAAACAATGGCGTGGCTGCCCACGTTCACTCTGCGTATTGTTGACAACCATGTAAACATTAACATCACGCACATTATAAATGGTCATGTGACATTCATTTTTAGTTGTGTGGTGTGGACGGAGATCATTTCTGAAATGCAGTGAAAACAGCAGTGTAGAAGTGGATCGTTTTTGCCGCTTTAAAATGAAAACACACTAGTGTAAACAGGCTCTAAAATGAGGCCTGCAGCATAGCACACTACCGGCGTACTGGAAATGACAGGTGTAACCGTAGCAAAAGTTATGTGTTTTAGATCTAAAATGCACTAGGGTAAACACTGCCTTAGGGTTGTGCCCAAAATTAAGAAAATGACGTGTACTACAGAACCCCTAAAGGGAATAAATACTAGATGGGAGGAAAACAAATATTTCAGTATATTGATATGTGTTATTAATATGAGGCGCATTTAAATCGCTTCTGAATGCGCACTGGCTTTTTACTTTCACTTTCAGATTTGCAATTACAGGTACTCCGTGTATACTACAAAGCAGCAGTACTTACCACACATTCTAAGATGCAATGTTTGTCAGTGATGCTCAAGATCTGTAAATCATTCGCCATCTTCCTATCAGTCATTTCTCCTCACTCTGTTTGTGTGGTAAGTTAAATATTGGCCGTTTCTCAAACGGAAGGCTCCATCCTCCTGAGGTTGCCTTTGCAGGCTGAATAAGTCATCAAGCCTTCTTTATTTCAGTTAACTAAGTAATATTTGCGAGTCATAAGCATATTACAACAATTTATGCTTCACTAAGAATAATGGTCAAATTTATAACTCTTAATATTATAAAATAAGTTATTCTTTACGACGTATGCAACCTACAAATCCGACCTCCGGAGGATGCAGCCTTCCGTTTGAGAAACAGCCATTATGTACTTAAATGTAACAGGAGCTAACAAGCGGCTAACCATGTCCCATTAGTGACTCCATAGAAAGCGTTATTCCTTTTCCATGCCTCTCCGAATACGAATTCACTATTCGAGATGGGCGTGGCAACCTTTCAGCCCGGAAGTGCTCAAGTTCAAGTTAGTCGGAGTAAAAACATGTGTCTTTGTTTGAACCCACTGATGCGGTGAGTATAAACCAAAAGTTACAGTTCGTCTTTTCGTTGATGTAACGCACGGTGACACATTAGAGACTCTTGAATTTTCGCGCGTTGTGAATTTGTTGGATCTAAATAGCGTTGTGAAGTTTGCTGATGTGGTTTGGTCTGGTTTGTGCGTCTGTGTCAAAACCATTCAACGCGTTCTGAATCTTGATCATGTGATTTAACGGTGTGACAGCAACAGCAGCTTCGTGTTCAACTGGTTAAGGTATGGTACTGTCATCTTTGTGTCTGTTGTAATATCCACAGGCGAAAACAATGAGAAAAATAAACCATTCCAATTTTAGTTGTGAAAAAATAATACAAAAATATATTAATATCACCTGTCACGTAATTTGCATTGCAACTAACAATTGTGCAACAAATAAAGTTGTACTTTGTTAACAGGAAGATGATAATGTCATGGAAACTGAAAGACGATATTTGGCAGAAAATGTCAGATGTCATGTGACCCTGGACGAGAAAACCAAGTAAGTAGCACTGGTATATTTGTAAAAATAACCAACAATACATTGTATGGGTCAAAAAATCGATTTTTCTTTTATGCCAACAATCATTAGGATATGAAATAAAGATCACGTGTCATGAAGATATTCTGTACATTCTCTACTGTAAATATATATAAACAATTTGATTAGTAATATGCATTGCTGAAACTTCATTTGCACAACTGTAAATGCGATTTTCTCAATATTTTTTATTTTTATTTATTTATTTTTTTTTTTTTGCACCCTCAGATTCCAGATTTTCAAATAGTTCTATCGCTGCCAGATATTATCCTGACCACACATCAATGGAAAGCTTATTTCTTCAGCTTTCAGTTGATGTATATATTCTGACCCTTATGACTGGTTTTGTGGTCTAGGGTCACATATTGCAAAAATGTAATGTCCACCACAGATTGCTATTGTACACAACAACACATAATTTGAAATCATTTTTTAATTGATAATTAATCCGAAATGTTTCTTGAGCAGCAAATCGGCACATTAGAATGATTTTGGACAGTTTACAAAGTCATTTTTGAACAACATCTGCTAAATAGTTGTGAAGCCAATAACGACAATCTCTCACTAAAATCCCTTCATAAACCAAACTGTAATTGGCTGTTCCCAAACAAATTCAACCAAAGCATTTAAAAATGGCTTGTTAACTGTTTTTCTGCTCGTTCATGGCTTTAGTAATTCGTGTCCAGCATGCAGAGGCAGCACATAAACTGGCGGTGAGTGCGGCAATGAACCTCCAGTAGCTTATGATGTTGGGAGTGCATTTTCCTTTAGAGTTGTCCAGACGTCCACCAGTAAGTGTGCTTTCCCCACATTCAGTTTGTTGTGCAAAATGAGGTGAATTTCGCAATAAGACCCCAAACACCCCAGACATACCTAATGGCTTTCTTTTTCCTACCAGAGCAGACATCAAACTCCACATTCTCAGCTTGGTCTGTCTGAATTCCTGTGCTTTCCAGTTGCTCTGCAACACTAGCGACGGATTTATCCAAATCGTAACAGAAGCATCGGATTATTCCAGATGTACAACAGAAGCCTCGGATTTTTTCAGATCTGCAACCGGAGCCAAGTATTTTTCCAGATCTGCCTTACATGAGGAATTCTGTTTACACCAAGGGCAGCTGTTCGTGCAGGTCCTGGAGTCCTACTCATTAGCCATTTGCATGAAAAACAAGGAGCTCGGTGTTGAAGGGACTCTACAAACAGTTTAGTTTCGTTTCTTTTCCTTGTGTGTGTATGTGGGCAGGACTCTCTCTCTCTCTCTCGTATGTGTGTGTGTGGCCATAGATAAAGAGAGACAGAACTGAGGCTTGCTCTAATCTGAAAGCTGAACGCAGAGAGACACACGGTTGCTTGCCAGGACGCTGTCGCTTGTGTATTTAGCTAAATAATACCAGACTAGTAAAATGAATTCATATAACAAAGAAGAGACACTGCACCATCATGTGGTTTCAAGTCTCTTTTTCCTTTTTGACA
>JAHKKF010509673.1:0-12730 GCA_019740295.1 Labeo calbasu
GGGAACGGAGACGTTACATCCCCTGCCACGACCTGACGTCGCGCTGACGCCGGGCTGCGGCTCGGCTCCTCAGCAAAAACCTGAATGAGTGGTTGCACACCGCCCTCTTATATATCCGTGTGTACGGAGGAGTGGTTCGGCATGCAAATACCACTCGCCAATGTTCATTGGCCTTTTGAATAAGGCTTGGAGATGATTGGACTCTCAAGCGAGTTCCCATATGTAACGTCTCCGTTCCCTCCTTCAGGGAACGAGGGTTACGTACGTAACCTAGACGTTATTCACCTTACTTCAGTTTATCATCTCCATCTGTCTGTCAGCATTTGCTTGTAAAGCCTCCTGTTCCTGTTGTCCTCCTCCTCAAGTGAGTGATGCATTAAGTGATGCAAACTATTTTTGGGAACCCTTCAGATATGTATATGCATAATAGATACATCTACATTTCTGCGTTCACACTTTACAAGAACCAACAAACACTTTAAGTTATAATACACAAACTTAACCTAAATTCTTCACTCTTAAATGTTCAAACCAAATGTTCAAGCTTTTAACATATAATTCTCAAGCATTAAACTTCTGTCCATAAAAATGTTGGAAATTATGTGAATATATTAAGTCTGTGGAATTATTTTTATAAATCCGGATGAAAGCATGTTTCACACCAGCGCCAATGGTCATGCTGGTCTGAAAAATAGGTGTGTTCAGGTGCATTGCTATTTTGAGGCAACTGAAATAGACCGCGCCATTCACCAGTGGAAACCTGGTCTAAAGTCAATGGCACAATATTTTGTTTGTTAAAGAGTGCATTAGTAATGTGCACCTATAGGCAGGTGCATAATGCACATACACTCTGCTTATTACACACTCAGGGACGAGCAGCAGCACACAAACATGGCAAATATAAAAAATTAAAGGATTACAATGTAAAAGATTATTATTGTGTACATAATTACAAAAATGCCTACATGTCATAATGGATAGTCAATAGCTGTCTTATGCAAGGTGGTTTTTTTTTTGGTTTCACTTTCGCTTTTGAAAACGATCACATTCAGCAAGGAGGGGAGAGGATGGAAAGGGGGTGCACAGTAACTCATTTGCGGGGTCTCGTCCTATAAATGCCCCCCTTAGCAGCGGCCCTGCTCTCTGGAATGTAAATAGTGTAAATAGCGAATCCGCCATGGTGCGGGCGCAACTGGCTCTTAAAGGGAATGGGATATGAAACTCTGATTGGTTTAATGCACGTAACGCCCAAAACACACCCATGACTCATTAAGAGAATAGGGACAACCCTTTTAGACCATGCCTTCTGATCCGAACGCATGGTCTACGTTTTTCCCGTCCTTAAAATAGCAGTGGATTTGGACATGCCCTAAGTGCACCTAGACCATGCGCTTAGATAATTAAAATAGGGCCCTAGATGTGCATTTTCCAAAGGTGCCATTTGTTCCCTAAGTTTTAACTCCACAGCCCTGATTTCAGGCCCAATCATTTACATGATCTTAACAGCTCAATGGTAAGAAAAGGTTGAAGCCCAGTTCAATTGAGGAAAAAAAGCACAAAATAATAAGTTATTTAGATTTAGGTTTCAGTGTCTATGTCCTGGAAATGTGTTAAGCAATTGTTTAATAAGCAAGGAACCTGATCGTATACATTTTGTCTCGCAGATACCCGTGGCCCGCAGCTCGTCCATGAACCAACATCATGCAGAAAATCCCCCACAATACAGTGAATGTGAATAAGAATGAGTTTTTGAAAAAGTGGGCAAAGTTTGGTCCTGCAGTTGTGTGTGATGCTTTTGTGGGACACATGGGTTACCCAATGATTTCCTGACCATTAGCTTTATTGTCCTTTCATGACTGTCTCAGATAAATACAAGTCACATATGTGTAAACAAAAACTATTTAAGACTAGACGCTATTTCATGATTTTCCTTTTAGTTAAGTCAAGGAAGGTGCATAATCATCAGTGTAGCTGGATAGATTGTTTTGAACAATTATAATTGCTTAATACCATATAATCTAATAAATGATAAGAATAAATTGCTTATTCATGTTTTAATTAAAAGAGTAAAAAAAAAAAGTGTTTCTTATACAAGGGTGATTGAACTGTGTCATTCACTCTTTAGCCTTACTTTTTTGCTTTAACAATGGTAAACATAAAATGGGATTGAAGAATTGGCTGCTGATTCTCAGAATTAGAATTTGCACGTGCTCTTGTGCCTTGCTTATTTAAAGTGAAAGAGAGACGCCCACAGATCGTGATAAGGAGAGTGACAGCTTTTAACAATTGTTAAAGGAGTTTGCAAATGTAGTATTACGTTGCCGTTGGAAGAACTGTTAGTGAGACCAGCAGGGGGTGCTCACCCTGTGGTCTATGTTGGTGCTAATGCCCCAGTGTAGTGATGGGGACACTATACTGTAAAAAGCACTGTCCTTCGGATGAGACATTAAACTGAGGTTCTCACTCTCTGTGGTCATTAAAAATCCCATGGCACTTCTCATAAAGAGTAGGGGTGTATCCCCGGTGTCCTGGCCAAATTCCCTCCTCTGGCATTTGTCAATCATGGCCTCCTAATAATCCCCATTCATTGAATTGGCTCTATCACTCTCCTCTCCACCTGTAGCTGGTGTGTGGTGAGTGCACTGGCGCCGTTGTCCTGTGGCTGCTGTTGCATCATCCAAGTGGATGCTGCACACTGGTGGTGGTTGAGGAGAGATTCCCCTATATGATTGTAAACCGATTTGGGCGTATGGCAACACACAACGCTATATAAATGCGCTCATTCATTCATTCACATACTAAAAACTGCTCTGAAATGTGAGGCACCCTAAAACATTTTTTTTTATAATCTGTTTCCTCTTCAGTTTTATTCCATAAGAGACTCTGAAAATGTGTTCTTGTGTTACATGAATTTAAGTGTGTTCTTTAAGATAATTTATGTTCTGGCCAAAGGGTAAAGTCATTAAAGAAAGCACCAGAACACTATCAGATTCTAATCTGTGTCTGTTTCAGCTTCCACTCTCCACACAAACACTTAAATACACGCATAACAGTGCACTTTTATCTAGGCTAAATGCAGTGTTGGGGAGTAACTAATTACATGTAACGGAATTACGTAATTTAATTACAAAATAAATGTAACTGTAATTAGTTACAGTTACTGAGAAAAAATGTGTAATTAAATTACAGTTACTTTTGAAAATGTTAATGATTACAAAGGGGATTACATCTTAATTTTTTTTCACACACACTCACATACAGACTTAATTGACTTTGATACAGTCAAACTTACTTAATACAGACTTAATACAGACCAAAATTGCATTGTGACTGCTCTAAAATGAGACGCCAATGTTTTACACATCGTTGACACATCGTTGCCTTGGAATTATAAGGTTCTATCTGAAATGTTTGTCAAAATTGAGTTATTCACATATTCTTATTTGGTGACAATTTATTTTGTGTTCTATTCTGTGTCTTAAACTCCTGAAACACTGGTGTCTCATTTGAGCTGACATGCTTGTTCTTAATTTTTTATTTCCTATTTGGGTTTATGCATATACTTTATTTTTTAAGATAGTTTTTTTTTCCAAGGCATTGCTAGATGCCAGTGTTTCCTGTCATATTTATGCAAACATTTGATTTCAAAACCAGTATCATAGCTATTAAACTATTTCTTGTTATGATTTCAAATCTGTATTTAACATCAGAATGATCTCAAAGTAAATAAGAGGTGTTAAGTCTGAATTTGTGTGGCTGTGCTTTAAATTATATTATTGCATGGCTTTGTGGAATTCTTGATTCTGATTGGTCAGTCATGTATGTTATGTTTACCAGTATGTTATTCCCCAATAACAACTGGTAAAAGCTAATAACACAGACTCATCCGGACTCATTAGAGTCATCATAAGTCAGCGCTATACGCTTGATAGTTTTTCTTGGTGGAAGCTTTGTGTTTGGTTAGCTAATGAAATATTAAAACTCAATATTAACAATTCAATATTATGTGTACAATTTCTTAATTCTGTCAGCTTACCACTTGCTAGCAAATGATTTCTTCATGGAAGCTTTGCGTTCAAATATTTCAACTCAGACCAGTGTTTCATGTCTAATTTCTTACTTTTATGGCAAGCAGCTGTATTATAAGTGGGATAATGTACATCCAGCCAGTTGTTATCGCAAAATAAAGATCTATATTATCCCTTACTTATTGTAATCTTAATTCAAGTGCTAAAGGACTTTGAAAGTCTGACAGTAATCAGTGTTGAGTGCTACTGTAAGGTTAACTCTGCCTGGTTTGAATGTTTCAAAATGATTAACAGTTGAAAATATTAGTAGTAATCAAAAAGTAATCAAATGTAATAAGTTACATTGCTTTTATAAAGTAATTGAAAAGTTACACTACTTATTACATTTTAAATAGAGTAACTTGTAATCTGTAACCTATTACATTTTGAAAGTAACCTTCCCAACACTGGCTAAATGTTTAAACTAACATTGTAATATGATTAAAGTGTTTTATATGTATAGATTTTTAGCAAAGTTTATAGATTTAGAGACTAACACATTTTTTCTCACTACAAGTCTAATATTAGCTACACAGTGAAAAATCAACAAGTAAAAATTAAGGCATATGAAACACACATCTTTAATTAACTGTCAAATATACATGTACTCTATATTGCCGAAAGTATTGGGACCCCTCCTTCTAATGAACAGGTTTGACTTGCCTACTTTAGTAATCCCCTTGAGTACAAATCTTAATGTTTAAGCATATATTGGTATTCAAGGGAATTGTATGCTTCTAATTTTATAGCAACAGTTTGGGCAGGACCCTTTATATTCTAACATGATAATGCCTCTGCGTATAATACAAAAAGAAATGATTAATCAGTTCCAAACTATTTTTATAAAATTAAAAGCACACAATTCCCTAGAATATCATATGTAGGGCTGAAACGATTCCTCGAGTAACTCGAATACAAAAAATCACTGAGGCAAATGATTTGCCTCGAGGCTTCGTTTAGTCCATTTACTGTAACTACACATGGAACACTGTGTTTCCCCATGGACCATTATTACTGACGCACAAACCGAAAAACACTGGACATTTAAATTAAATTAATGGTGGTTAGTTATGATGTCCCTACATAAGCTATGTTTTGTGAAAGAATAAGTGCCATTTCTGTTGTCTCATTCTCTCTCTGTGACACAGAATGTTAGAAAGTTAGTGAATATCAAACTAAGAGTGCCTCAGCATGATTACAAATGTGATACTGATTTTATGCAACAGTTCATCAATAAACAAGAAGTTAAAATTAAAAGACTTATTTTTTAGACAGCATAGTGCCTGTTTTTGCTTCTTCTTTGGTTCTACATAGCTTGAACGTGTAAATTGACAAATTAATCTGAGAAATCACATGACGAACGGTGGGGTCTTGACCTAGTCCGTACGTATCACTGATCGACTGCAATCTGTTTAAGGCCTAATAGGCTATATGACCGATCAGAGCCAATGCTTCAGAGAAATTGCTTTGCCGGTCCAATGGCAGACTCCAGTGAAAGTTTTGTTTTCACTGTTTCACACACACCAATCACGTGCACATATCTGTATCTTGAAAATAATATGTTACAGCTTCAGTAAAATTAGGTATGTTTCAGTTAATAATTATAATTTAGTGGGGTTTTTTTATTTATTTATTTATTTTATTATTATATATTTTTTTTTGAGACATTTTTGCGATTATTTTGCGGTGAAACGACAAGTTATGCAGGATCACAAAAAAACGCGACATGTTGCTGATTTTGCGTTGGATTTAGCGATCGTGGAATCGCGTAAAACTATCTTATTTTCTCTTCTACATTTAGTATCGCTCTTTAATAAAGAAAATGACTTCTTATCCGATTACCCGAATAATCGGTAGAATACTCTATTACTAAAATAATCGATAGCTACAGCCCTAATCATATGCATTATATGCTTCAGCATTAAGATTTGTATTCATGGAAATTACTAAAGTAGGCTAGTCAAACCTGTTAATTAGAAGGGGGTGTCCCAATACTTTTGTCAATATAGGGGATTTAATGCATCACATGAATGAAAAGTGATTTGATAATGTAGAAGTTTTTGGGCATGAAAAGAGCACCAAATAGTTAGACCTAAGCTAAGTCTGACTGGATCATTGAAAAAAAAAGAATATATGTAATTTCAAATATACACATTACTTAAATGGTTACAGCCTACTTCTATATTTAAATTAGATCTTTTGTAGACATTCAAACAACTGTATTAAGTGTGTAACTTTTGACAATTAAACAATTTATATCTTAACCAGCCTCTGTTACTCTCTGTATTCTCATTCTGCTAAATAGTACTGGATCAAATAAATATGATTTGAAACAGGATGGAACAATAGTTCTATAAGAGGTTTGGGGGCATTCATTTTCACAGGGTCTAATAGTAACAGGAGTGCCAGGGAACCCACATTAAGAGTTTTTTTTTTTTTTTTTACAATAAAGTAAATAAAATAATATTTTGTTTATTAATACAAATTGCAATAACAAAGAATAACAACAACAATAAATATTATTAGTAGTAATAATGATGCAATAAAATAATCAACATATTTAATATTTAGTTTTTTCATATTATAGCATTTTAATTGTATTTTCCCTGTTATAACAATTAATAATAATAATAATAATAATAATAAATATTGATGTAAATATTGCAATTACAACATAATTTAACTTTTAGTTATAAAATAAAATTCATGTTTTGTTTTATTATAATTAATAAACTGACTTTTTATTAAAGATATATTAAACAATGTAATATTATTGCAATAATATTGAGTTTTTATTTATTATTTATGATATTCATTTGTTTAATTGTTGTCATTTAAAATATAGTTAATATTTTATATTATTAACATTTTGTTATTATTATTATTGAATATTATTGATAACATATGTCTTATATTTGTTATAATTTTAATTATAATAATAGCCCAATTATTTTTATTTTATTATTAAATACTGCTGCAGTTAACATATTGCTCTGTAAAATAAAATGTTAGTGTATAATTGTTACAAAGGTAATGCAAAGGCGCCTTCTAGTGGCCATTGTTGGACGCGACGGGAAGGATTGCGCATGTGAAATGCACATGACAAAACAGTTGTGCTTCATCAGAAGACGGTGCCAGAAGTGGCGACGCAAAGCTGGTGGTGATTATTACCAACGGTGTGCGTCCATTAGGAAATGTGAGTTTAAATCATGCCGTACTTGTTTGAGATTGATTATATATGTGTAGATATAGAAATAGTCGAGTGATTAGTTCATAAATCCACTCGAAAGAAAGGATGAGTCATGGCTTGTCGTTAACAATGATCGTCATACGGAATGACACTGCATGATGTTTGTAGGTGATTTGAGTGCTTGTTCCTGTATCTTTGAAACAGATAATTCATCATTTGTTCTGTACAAATTCATATGTAAAAGAATAGTGATTTATAATTTATAATTTGCCCTTTAGGATATTGTTTTGTGCTAGATATTATGTTCAACTGACAAAACTGTTTAAATCATGGTGTCAGCTATGTGACATTTGGAATTTTGTCTGTTTGCACCCACATACATCTACGCTATAGTACGTAGACCCACCATTCTGCAATTGCTATGCTGTCTAATGTAGGTCTGTGATTCCTGCCTCCTGTCCTACATTCTGACCGATGTTCCAGGGCGAGAACTATAGCCTTCTAAGCACCTGTGGTCCTTTCTCCTTTTCCTGCATCAGTTTTGAAAGCCTCGTTACATGTGTGGCACAAAAATGACCCATGCAGATAGACTGGTTATGTCTGGACAGACACATCTGATTGGAGCACTTGCCGTTAACAGTGTGGAGGGTTTGCCTGAAAAGGTCCTGTAATAAATTTTGCTTTCGCCAACCTAGGAGCGCCAATTAAGGTAGTGAATTTAACTTTCGCCAACCTAAGGACGTGAAATACGGTAGTGATGGGTACTCATGTCGTAGCTGATGTTAAGATTCTTGGATCACGTGTCACGCATGCGCAGTATGGTGAATTTAACGTTTTCCTACGTTTCAGTGTGGATGAAAAACTTTTGGAAAACGCTTGAAAATGCTAGTGTGGATGGAGAGCGTTTTAAAGCGAAAACTCCATTTTCAAATATATCCGGATTAATGTAGACGTAGCCTTAGTTCACCAAGATTCAATCAAAATGTAGCAAACCTCTGTCCACTATGGTGGTCAGGGAGGGGCCCCCTTGCCATAAACTGGGCCCTGGAATGTGCTGTCCACTACAGTCCGATTTTGAGAAATAATCTGATTTGCCTTCAGTCTGAACAGCCTTACAGTCACCTGTTTCACAAAAACACGGGATGCGGAAAACGCAATTGTCTAGTTCATTATCAGTGACACACAAAGAAAGCAGAAAGCATGCATAGCTTTTTGTGGCAGTTATAAATATTAGTATAGGGTGTAAATGTATATTAAGCATGCATTAAGTTGATACACATGATTTCTCCCCCCATTTTTCTCCCTCATTATATAATTCACAGACACGCACACAAAATGGCTTGGTTACAAATGTAACCTGGGTTCCCTGAGATAACGCTATGCAGGAAAAAGGGGAGTCAAGAAATGATGCTTTGTCTGCATCCATGAGAGTCAGAGAGGTGGTGCTCCAGCACTGGCCAGTGGTGTAATTTTGTTTTAATAAAATCAAAGATGTTTATCAGCAGTCATATACCAAGAACATATACACTTTTGTGTATATTTTGTTTTGTGATTTAACTGAAACAGATAGAAGGTCTCAGCAACATCATTAAGTGATCGATGTGTGTGAAGACAGCATGAGCCATAAGGGAACGTTCTGTCACTAATAATATAAGCAACGAACATTCAGCATTATTTCAAAAACAACAGATTCCAACGCCAGACTGCATCTTATTTAAAAGAAATGAAAGTCAGCTAGATATGACTCATCTGCATTAGGTATATCTGTGTCACAAGATGTTTCAAAAAAGTAATGGGGACAATGTTGACCCTGGCAAAAATTGGTGGGGACATGTGCCACCCTTCTTAAGGAGTCTGACAACAGCCAGTGCTCCACACAGAGATCTGACTGATCGCTGACATGAAGAAACAGAACTGAGACAGACTAAATCCAGAAGAACCATGGCAATGTGTCCAAGATGCTTCAAGAAACCTACCTGTAAAGCTACAGTACTTTCCGTTTAAAGCTTTTGTCCTAGGTGCACTTGCGCATTTTTTTTTTTCAGGTAGGTCTCTTGAAGCATCTTGGAGACATTGCCACAATTCTTCTGGATTTAGTCTGTCTCAGTTCTGTTTCTTCATGTCAGCGATCAATCAGATCTCTGTGTGGAGCACTGGCTGTTGTCAGACTCCTTGTGCAAACAAAAAATCTCACTAGATTATTACAATTAATTGCAAGATGAATGTTTGGAAATGTAAACTGTTATTTCCTACTGACACACTACAGTAAAAGACAGAAATAACTGACATAAAACCATAATAAAACATAAATATTACATTTACATAAGTATTCAGACCCTTTACTAAGTACTTAGTTGAAGCAACTTTGGCAGCAATTACAACCTTTTTTTTAGTACTTATTTTTTAGTACTATTAGTTTTTTTTTTTAGGTAAGAACAGAAAACATTTTACATAACAAAAAAGAATAAAGTAAATAGTTCAACAGATAATAAAATAAATAAGTTAAAATAATGAAGGTTGCCATAAAATATCAAAACATTGTCATATAAACTGTTACACATTTCACATGCGTATACACTACATCAATAAACAATTATATACATTTACAAATGCAAACAGCTAGACCACAAAGGAACTTGTTAACCATTTCCTCCATTTATTCTCAAAGATTCGCGTTTGCAGCTGTAGTGTTTATGTGAGTCTTTCCATTTCTCTGACCTACTATTTGGAACCATTCTTCTCTCGTAGGTGGGTCTTTTTTGTACTTCCTTGTTCCTTGTCTTTTTACTTGTTTCCAATAAAATTTTAAATAAATATTTATCACCTTTCCCAACCTCATCTGGGATATCTTCTAAGTAAAGAACATAAAATGATTTTGGTATATTTAGAGTGAAAATGTTATTAATAGTAGACTGTACAACCTCCCAAAAAATGTACTTTTGAACAACGCCAAAATATATGTGTATGTTGGGCTTTTTCTACACCACATTTCCTCCAGCATGGGTGGGAGGTTCTCATTTGTAATTCCTTAATTCTTTAAGTCAAATTTTTCCAACAAAACTTAAGCCACATTCTTGAGCTCGTTGAGGTATGTGGGATAGTACATATTTTATTCCATTGATCAGGTAACAAGAAAATGTCTACCTCTTTTTCCCATTTAAATCATATATATTCTATTGAATGATTCCTTGAATTACTTATCCCTTTATATAATTTGGATATAGTCTTGTACCTTTCTTGTATGCCTGTATAACAACCTGCAAAATCTAAGTAATCTGATTAAGAGAAGATTCTGAAGTCGTTGCAGAAGATGGGGGCACTAAGCTTGTGGTCACGGTTGCTATGGCAGTTTCCAAACTCCCCAAACTCTCTTATTGCAGAACTTCCTTGTTTCTCCTTAGAACAACTTAGCTTAGCACAACATAGACCACGCCACTTAGAACCAATTCTTTGTCTTGAAGAGAACCTTTTAGTCCATGTCCACACTAATACGTTTTTGTTTGAAAACGCATCTTTTTCTCTCCGTTTTGGCCTTCCATCCACACTGAGATGGCGTTTTTGGTCAAGGAAAACTGAGCTTTTTGAAAACGCTCTCCAAAGTGGATAAATTTGAAAACACCGTTTTTGCGTTGCAGTGTGGACTGTGAAAACAGAGGCTTTTGAAAACGATGATGCATGTTTAGTCATGTGACACAATACCAATTGTGTACCAATAGAAATCTATTATACTTATAATTGTGGCTGTTATGTGCTATTCACTTCTACACTGCTGCTAAAGATATATTTGCACTCTCTTCACATTACAGTCCTAAAAAGATGACAGAAAATGTACTCAGTTGCTGTCCTGACTCCTGCAGCTAAACATGAGGGCAGCTGCTTTTTAGATCAAACATGAGAGCGCGTGACATGGACGTGTCAGTGAATGATGAGATATTTCCGTAAATAAATTGATCCTGCCAAGAAGTGCGTTAAAACTTCTGAAGTCTGTTCCGTCTGTATCGTGAGTGTAAGTGTAAGTGAGTTTTTATGCATGCGCAGTATGGCGAATTTAACGTTTTCCTACGTTTCAGTGTGGATGAGAAACATCTGGAAAATGCTAGTGTGGACAGAGAGCATTTTAAAATGAGAACTCAGTTTTCAAATGCATCCGGATTAATGTAGACGTAGCCTTAATCTTTCCCTGAGGAGGACGAATCTGCAAGTTGGTTCCTTTCAGATCCAACATTCTGATTGGTCTGTGCTGTCAGAGGTGGCCATGGCATGGCCTCTCTCTGGCATGAGGTCTATTTGCATAACATAAAGTCCACATTTAGAACAATGTCTTTAAAGTTTTTCCTATGCGTAATTCACTTTCCGAACTAATTCTAGATTAACCTACACATTGTGTTGAAAATATGAAGACCGAACATCAATGGGTAATGCTGAGCACTGACCCATGCATTCATATATATACAGTATATACCTTAATAAGTAATGTTGCATATATTGTTGTATCACACACAGCACTCATTAAGTACAGTAGATGGACAGACAAAATGACTACTACTGCCATGTGTACCACCGCCACAGGGCCAGTCAGTCGTGTGTTAAAATCATTCACAAAACTACCTCCAGGTGGTGCAAAGGGACAGGTATAAACAAAATAAAACAACAATAACATTATAATATAACATTATAACTAGGGCTGCAACTAACGATTATTTTGACAATCGATTAGTCCGTCGATTATTTTTTCGATTAATCGATTAGTTGGCTTTAAAATTCCGTTTTTTATTTTTTTTGTCAAAATTACACTATTCCATATTCTGAATGCTATGAAAGCACATTGCTTAACAATTTATTAGACCACCTGTTGTAATAAAGAGAAAAGACAAATATCTGAAGAAAAACACACCATAACAAGCATAAAATACAGTGTTTCTGCTCTTTATTCTGCCGTGGCGGTGTTTAGTGTCCCGCCAACAGCAGCAGCAGCAGCGCAAGCGCCTTCAGCGCAGAGTTCTGCGTTCAAATGTCGCAGTAAGATTAATCTGGCCGCAAAGCCCCAGCTAAAGCAATTACCATGAATGTGCCGGGGAAAAAGTAAGGAGATATTCAAAATTATTTATTAATAAACTAGTATTGTCTGAGTCAGTGTCGCAAAGATGAAGTTGACGATCCTAAATCGCCATCTGCTCACTGGACGTGCTTTTAGTGCCTAAATGCATCTTTATGGATTAGGCCTATAGCTAATGAAAGAGTTTTGTTTTTGTTTTGAATTATTTCGTTTTATAGTAGTGAAGTAATAATTTAAGGTAAATTTATTACTCTTACCTTTATGAGCAAAAGTTAAGTTTCACATGGCGCTGGCGCCTCCATGTCCTGCAAAGCGCTTCAGCTTTCACTCTCCGCACAAACGACTGAATATGCGCCTAATAGCACACATTTATCTAGGTTAAACGATTAAACTAATATTGTGATATGCTTTAAGTTT